>JAUUDZ010026413.1:0-11129 GCA_032361705.1 Panulirus versicolor | reverse complement strand
CATTTTTTGTTTGCCTACCCTTCGTGTGTCCAGGTCTGTATATGTCCAGTGTTTACTTGCGTGTTGTTTGCATGATGCCTTAAGTATGTCTGTTTGCTTGTTGATCTCTCTCTCTCTCTCTCTCTCTCTCTCTCTCTCTCTCTCTCTCTCTCTCAAGTTAGGAAGAGATATATTTGCTCACGCAAATTCTGCAAAGGTGCGGAGTGGGATGGAGTGAGAAGTAAATGAATTCGTGTTGTGAATTGCACGCCTTGCATGGCTGGTTATAACACGCAGTGTTATTCTGTTCACTCCTGCTGTACAATTATGTATGACTGGACTCCGCTTGTTCGAGGTTGCGCTGCTTAGTGAGAACTCACCCCCTGTCGAGGCCGTATTACCGGGGGTACAATCTCCGTCAAATTAGCACTCCCAAGTAGTCTGCATTTCCCTGCTGCTGGAAGAAGCGCAGCTTTCGGCTGCAGGAGCCTGTAAAAAGAGGCCCCAAGGTAACACCAAGACTTCCATAGAAATGGGTCCTAGGGTAGTTAGAAATGAGGAGTGTAGAGGCAGTAAGGCAAGACAGTATGGTCAGGCCAGGTCGAGGGTGAGGTTGTACCAGGGGAAGATGTCGCGTGTATAGGTTTGTTTACCTTTTGGTCTCTGATGGCATTTCATGAGAGGAGGGTTTCTGAAAAGCCGAGACTGCATTAGATCAGAAAATATATCATGTCTCCATGAAAGTGCGGTTTTAGCCTTCACACACACACACACACACACACACACACACACACACACACACACACATGACTATCGTCGGCAGACTTGTACATCTAAATACCTTTTCATATAGAATATTCACAAGGCCACAAGAATGTTAGCTGTTGTATCAGATCTGTATGCATCTGCATATAGTTGCTGCCGTATATCAGTGCATTGTATTCTTCGCTAAGTTCTGACTGACTTAAGGTTTTTTTCCTTGTGACATGCAGACTTGTCATAGGTATTTTCAACTTATTTGTACGTCAGTGATGAAGATTTTGTATTTTCTCGTTGGGTATACCCGAGTTTAGTATCGCCATGAACATGATTGTTCGTACCAGACACCCCCCACATGCATAAACTCACACACACACACACACAAATTCGCGTACACACACGGGCGTGCGCGCGCATACACAATGCCTTTCAACCCCCTTAGATACACAGCACACTGCCACACCTCAAACACAAGGGACTTCCTCCCAGTCCACAAATGTCCCACCCGCCCCCACACTGCCTCCCCCCTCACGCAACACAACCTCTTACCTACCGCCTCTACACAGGACGAATGTACCAGCATGCCGCTCTCACACGACTTCCTCTCTCTTTACCGTACACGTACACGTCTCCCCTTCATATACGGGACACTTCCCAGTACCAACGATAAATAAGGTCTGTTGGATTAGAATAGAAAATGCATCTGAAATACGGGAAGAGAAATGAAGAATGAGAGCCGCTGCATTGTTTCGGTTGAGAGAAAGAAGGAAGAAGGAAGTATATCTCCGTATCTACTCTTCCCAGTGCCGACATATTACACTTAACCCTGCCTAGTATACTCAGGGAAGTGTTGCTTTCGTATCGCACAAAAGACGCTGCTTCGTACTTCAACAGACCGCTTGCCCATACATATGAATGATATTTTTTCCCTCCTTACACGGAGCACTTTCTCGTATCCACAATGGATATATCCTCATTCGGGACAGAGGACGATGTTTCTTTTTCTATAAAAGGCACTTTATATTCCATGATGCTTTGAACAAACGTGGCGAAAGCAGCAACAGAGTGAAGGATCATTGTCGACAAGGGCAACAACCACAGCATTACGGAGTCACGCCAGAAGCCATGTCGCTGATGGTTTGGTCGGCCACACGACTCTGGAGGAGGAGACGTGATATTGACGAGCCGAGATGAAAGCCCGGAACTCCCAGCTATTTCCTGGCTCGTGGAGAACAGTGGGTGGGGGAGGGAGGACTGCTGTGAGGTGGAGGTGGAGTTGGATGGGTCAGAGTAAAGGAGATAGTGGGGAAGGGAGGTGATGACGAAAAGGGCGGGTTGTAGAAGCCGCTATGGCAAGTGAAGGGGAATCAGAAATCAGTGAAGAAGAGTTAGGGGTAAAGGCGGATGAGGGAGAATTGGAAAGGAATGGGAAACACGGAAACTACGACAAGAGCTGGAGGAGTAAGAAATGCTGAAAGAACCGAGTACTGAACGTCGGAATAGAACGATGAAGGAGCCTGGAGACCCATGGACGAAGGACGGCGGGAGACGTGATGACGCACCAGGGAAGATGATGCTGGAGGAGAGGAAGTCAACATTTAGGCTGGCTTGGGGGAGAGCAGTCCAGTTGTTCTGTGGTGAGTCTGTGGCCTAGTGCACCTCATCATGTGGCCATGCCGGCATGAAATCCGTTACCTCCGGCACACTTCGCAGGACCCGACAATATAGCACACCGGAATACGTCCCACTCACCATAACCAACAACTCTGACCATCCCTCTGCAGTGTACCTATCCATTTGTCGTCCCTGAGGGTCGTAGGGGACGGGATGTGACTTGGAACTCCATCCCTAAAATGGTGCCTCCCCACACAGGAGTTAGACACCATTTAAGGGCCCAGTATTGTCGTCTTTTTTTTTTTCGGACCACAGGGAAATGCATCACAAGATCCGGAAGTGTTAGCTTTACTGCCTTTCCATCCATTACCGGACTGATGTATTCTTCTCGAAGTTACTGTATTACCACACACACACACACACACTTACACGTTGCTGACCATGAGTCACCGTGGTGCCCGCATGGGTTAGGATCATGGGTTTACCAGTCGGCCTACAACCAACTCAGGTGTGTTCATCCTTTCCTCGGGGGTTGGTCGATCAGTGAGTGCCTGGGTACGAGGTAAACAGACGGGGGCATCACTGGTGTAAAACTCTCTTCCTTTTCACCCACAGTTAATGATCGCACACACACACACACACACACACACACACACACACACACACACGCACACTCTCGAGTCACCAGTCGGTCCTCTTCTCGTGCCTTGGTGACTGAGGGAGGGGAGGAAACCTTTACATTAAGTTAAACCCCTTCAACTCAGAATAGTATATACCACCCCTTTATCTAAAGGTATAATGAACTGTGTATATCCGCTGTATATATAGATATACCGCCCCTAGTCGGAGTATATAGCGGGCTATACTGCACTCAAGATGATAAGTCTCTGTGTTCTGTTATCCTCACGTATCAAGATACACAAAAGAACTGATTAGTGACGAAGAATAGAAGGACTTCAGGCCAAGGAGCCATATGTAATGGTGTAGTGGTGAGTGTGTGTAGTGCCAGAATTGCTAGTGCCAGAAACGAGATGCCATCACAAGTGGAAGAAAATACATACCAATACGAGTGCTGATTCCTGGAAAGTCAGTAACGAAGGTGCAGACAAACGTAAAACGACTACGAAAGCTCAGGTCTCTAGTGACTATATCGAGATCAAATGTCCCCCTGCAGGAGGACAATAGACACGGAAAAAGATAAATGAAGAATAGCTTTTCCTAGTGATTTATCAGAAAAGGAATAAAAGTATTTGTATGGACAGTGAAAAATATTCATGAAGATTTTTTTTTTCTTGTGATTAATCAGAAAAAGATTAAAAGTAATTATATGGACAGTGAAAAAGATAAACGAGAATTTTTTTCTCGTGATTAATCAGAAAAAGATTAGAATTATTCACCTTCGGTGTTTGAATTGATATACACTTGCGTTTGGCAATATAGGTCATCTGTCTGTACTCGGACATGATGTTAGAGCTTTCGTTAATGTAAGGTACACTTAGATTATCTTAATCTTGTTGTCATTTAATGTGTTTGATATTTATTCTGTACAGTCTTGACATGATTTCTTTTACATACGAGTCTTCTACAGTAAATGAAATATCCCTGGATACTGGTTATCGAATAAATGGGAAACCAAAATGTTTTAGAATATACGAAATTCAGTGGAATGATTAAAGATCCTGTGGCCACAAAGTAGATGAGACTCGTGATACTGAGTAACGTCTCATCCAAGGCAGCATTTCTAGAACGAAAAGAGGAAAACCCTCATCATATCTGCGCAAGATGGACCCATTAGGTCAACAGCACCCAAGTGGTGGTGGTGGTGTACTCCCAGCGGGCAGTTCCTCCAAAGGGCGCTTCGAGGATTTCGATCGCATCTCCAGGGCAGGACAAAGGAGAACGAGACATGCTGATGGGCACGTTAACCTCTCGACTACCAGAGCAGAGAACGGGAATATAGAAAAGACGGACGGAGAGAAAACGGAGACGCATAAGAAGACGAGGATGAAGCAGAAGAGATCATCCTCGAAGACAATTTCGAGTCAGAAGGAATTCACTGACCTATGCGCTCCAACGCTTGCAGGCGCCGTCGGTAGTCAGGTAGGAAGTGTGGCTATGACTCCAAATCCTGACCTGGATGAATCTTTCGACTCAGAGCCTCCTTTTTCTAGGGAGAGTTTGAAAGATTATCTAAACGAAGATTCCCCGACTTTGCACAGAAGGGAGAAGAAGAAGAAGACGAGACCACAAGAGCAAACATTGACCTCCTGGAAAAGTTGTTCAGCCTTGCAAGCGTGTCATAGAGACGAAGTTAAGAACAATGGTGACTCAAAGAGCAAGCGACCAGGACGATGGTCGCCCTCACCCGAGAGGAGAAAGTCGGTCAGTTTCGAAATACCACAGTTTCAGGAGGTTAGAAGATACCCTCCCGAGGAAGACATGAAGTGTCACAAGGATTCGCGGAAGTCTAAAGGTATAGGGAGCGTGAACAAGGCGTTTAGGAAGTCATTGTCGAAGGGATTAAGTAAAAAGACTCAAGGGCCTTCGGCCCAAGGGAATATGGACCCGAAACCTGCCGAAGGACGTACATCACGTGGCTCAAGTCCTCTGCCCTTCTTACGATTGAGAAAGTCCAGCAGTAAGGAGTCGCTGCCGAAACGACCATTATCCGAAACGATGTCTACCTCTTCCGTGTCATTCCTAAGGAAGAAAAAATTTGATTTTGACAGAGACTCTTCCATTAAGTCTGGAGGAAGTCATCTGTCGGACCATTTGGGTAAATTCAACAATCTGAAAGCTAATCTAAATATGCGACTATGTAACAACAACCACAAAACCGAGCCTATGTTGACTGGCTTCGTGAAAGATAGCAGTGAGTTCCTTCAGATTAGGCCTAAGGCTGGCGACGGTGACACCCTCTCACTAACCAGCTTCACCAGCATCGAGTCTTCAGCTTCAGGCGCCAACAAAATCCGACATTCGAGATTTAGCAAGAAGAGGTCCTATGAATTTCCAGATCCAGCCCCACAAGATTTGAGGATCCGTCCTTCAGCTAAGAAGAAATCGACCGCACCTATAAAAGCCTTTAGGAATATTCTCGGTAAGAATTCCAAGAGCGTGATGGATCTCACTGCCCTTGAAAGAACGAGTTCGAGCGGTCTCTCCAGGAGTTATGACGATATCCTGAAGGAGAATAACTTCCCAACTCAGGGGGAATTTCTGGTAGACGCCAGAATGCTGACCCTGAGCCAAGACGATATCGAGGCGGGAGACTTCGACGATGACGCTTTCTACTACCGGGATTTTCGTAGACGTCGGAGGAGCTTCATATCAGACGACGAGAACCTAAGTACGTCGTGGAAGACGCCTCCTTCGAAAGACAGCTCTTCTTCTCATTTATCAAAATCAGAAAGTTCAGGAGGACAAGCGAAAGAGGAGACAAGTGAGGGGTCGAGAAAGCTAAGTGACAGTGTCGTAAACAATGTGGAGAGCGAAGCTACGCAACTTCCCGAGTCTTCCACAAAGTCTAGGAGAGGGTCAGTCCATAACATAATTCTGAGATATGAGGCGATGGAACAAGTCAAACATCAGTCCAACCCCTCATCACCGACGAACACCAAGCCTCCTGTCCCTCATAAACCAAAATCTCTCAAAAAATCACTAAGTGATGACCTCATGACCTCGACTAAACACAAGCTTCAAAGAGGACACCTCTCCTCTGTCGACGTCTCCAGTAACAGCAAAGTTCCGGGCGACCTGAGCGATGAGGAAGGCTTTGTGTGGAAGACATCAGTGCCTTGGGCTAAAGACTGCAAAAGTAAGATCAAGGAGAAGGGTTTACAGCCACGAGCAACGCCCAGGTCCTCTCGCAGCAGTCCCACAAAAGAGGCTGGTTCAGAAGACACGACTGAGAAAAGAAGTACTGATGGGACAACCGGGCACACAGAGAACGGAGGCTTGCGAAACGGCTTCGAGAAATATGACATAAAGAGGAAAGATGAAAGAAAACAAGTTAGTAAACAGAAAAGGGAGAAGGGAACTGTAGCAAAACGTGAAAAGCACACTAGGGAAGACGCTAAGAATAATGACATCGGAAAGGTCGTCCTCACAAGCGAAAGCCACAATAAGGAAGAGAATTATCAGACTTGTCAAGAAAAAGGTGTTTCAAAGAGTGTAAGACTTACCGAGGAGAAAGAATCATACAGAGACAAAGAAAAAATTATTGTGAATACAAGGTGTAATAAAGATGATAATGAAATTGGATATGAAGGAAAATCAAGTGTGGAAAGGAAAAAACATAGAATGAGAGAAAAAGTACTTAAAGATGAGGGAAAGGCAGCATTGGAAAACACGAAGGCAACCCTACTACAAGACCCTATTAGGAACACCATGAATGATGTACCTGACATTGTAGATTCTGGGCTTCGATCTCCCGTTCCACAAGTGATCATAACATCTGAAACTGACCACAAAGTGATGGAAGATGAAGATATGGCTACACCCTCAACTCTTGCTGCTCATGAAAAGAAGACGTTAAAGAATTCAGAATCAAGCCCATCAGAAAGCAGAGACACCTGGAAGGTTAACGTCTCAAGAGAGAGTTCCAATGAAGGAACCTCTGGACATTCCGCAGCTCAGCACTCGTTGAGTGTGAGCTCAAGCGAAGACGTTGGATTCTTCACTTCCCTTCATCGTCTCGTGAGGAAGAACCCAAGCATCAGTTCCAGCGAGGAGCAGCCCAGCTTGAAGCAGAGGATCGCCAAGAGGTTGTCAAGTGTCAGTTCCTCCGAGGAACGAGAGATCACTGATCTAACTCTCGGGAAAAGGCCTTCCAAACCTCCTCACAAAAAGAAGATCCCGCCGAAGAGGCCACCTCCGCCTACGCTTGTCTTTGACAAGTACAACACTTACAACCAATATTTGACAATCAATGCACCTCCTATACCCCAGACTCCTCCTCCTCCCAAGCCTCCAAGGCTATTCCAGATCCTCTCAGGGCATCGAAAACCAGCTGAGCTTGACTTGCTAACAGAGGCTCACAACTATCGCCGTTTTTCCCTCGTCGACAGCGACTTAGACATGATCCGATCAGGACACGGGAGTGAGGATCACGCCGGCGATCTGGTCCGCCAAGACTCCGCTACGGACGCAGAGACTGATGGCGGAGGAGAGACATACACCAAGTTTCCGCTGGGGGAAAATACAGACGAAGATTCACTTCTCGAGTACCCTCTCACTCCCGAGCCAGAGGATACACTGTCTCTCACTGTCAGGGGTATATTATCTGACACCTCCCCTTCACTCGGTATAAGTCAGTCGAAAGATGATACTCTCTTCGCTGACAACGCTTCGGTAGAGTCGCCCCAGTCTCCATGTCTGGAAGGAGAAGGAGGCCGTCTTAGTGAAACGGAGATCACCCAAGAGCCTCCTGGTACTGAACCTCCTCATGATGCAGAGGATAATCCACAAGACGCTACAAAGTTCGAAGATAAGGATGCCCCAGCTGTCAATGCCGCTCCATTCCCACTGGTTGGGTCGGAGTCCATAGAGATTAATGCTTCTCCGCTGAGTGAGTATGATAATGTTGGCAGTGGACAGTCGTCTTGGTCGTTTGGAACAGACGACCAATACGTTGAAGCAACAGCCGCAAAGGAAACTAAAGGTAATGAAGAAAAACAGGTTGATGTACAGTCTGAGGAAGAGGCTGAAAGAAACAGTGAGAAATTCTCAAGGGAGAGCCAACCCCCTGCAACAAAGAAGCAGGGAGAGACCTCAGAGTTTGTAGACATTCCTACCAAAACTGGGGATGAAGAGGAAGACATACAGTGCAACAACAGCATCACCATACATGCAACACAAGTGACAAAGGAAAATGTTTCTTACATCGTAGGAGAGAAAACGTTTGCAGAAGTGACAAAAAATGACACGAAATTCACCAGCATTAAACAGGAGCAGTGTGATACACAGTCTCAAACTAACAAGAGTCCAAAAGAAAATGCAATATCTGCTGGTACACTAACACAGGAAACCGAAATTAGACAACAAAGATTGCACGTTAAGGAAAATACTGCAGGGAACGATAAATTGATACATGATAAGTCTATAATATCCAAGACACAGGAAGAATCAGAGAATTCAGAAGAAGTAGACTTTGATTCAAAAACCGGAAAGACTGAACAAAATTTGTGTATGTTGCAGTTTCAGAGAGCAAGTAATTCAGAGTCATGTTGTTTGCAAAAACAAACACTCAACATAGAGGGGACAACCAGTGGAATAATTCATGATGATAACGGCACTTTACCAGCAAAATATGAACGAGCGTCGGATACTGAAGAAATACCTGTTGATGAGGTTGTCTCCGGTTTGCTGAAACTCACAAGGCACGTTGAAACGACGACCATTAACTCTAGCACTAGCGGCACTAACTTCCAGGAGGGACGAACTAATGCGAATGATGCGAATAGGGTAAACGATTCAGATGAAACTGTCGCCCCAAGCTCGCTCACTGAGGCAGAGTACAGTCCACGAGAATCAGCAGAAGAGGGTACAGTGCAGAAAGTTTCTTCCAGCTCTCAGTCTCCGATTCCAGTGCCAGCGCCTCGCGTTTCCAGGGATCTGCGGCCAATGCCGACACCGAGGCAGTCGAAGGCCATATCTGCTCCATCTTCCAGGCCCAGTTCGGCGATGTCTACGGCCTCGGACCGCCCTCTCCTCGCTATGTTTTTTGAGAAGTTGCTGGAAAGCCACACAGCCGGTGAGACTACGAGACTCTCCAAGTCCGCTGACGAGGTCTCTCCGGGAGAGTACTTGCAACCACAGGATGAGGATAACCTCTCCAAGTCGGAGACGCATCTCATGCGGAGGGAAAAGAATGAGGGTAAATACAATATGTACGAGGAAGATAACGTCAATGACGTGAATGATTGGAGGAAGAAGCCATTACTCGATTCGCCGAGCATTAGCGATTGTCCTTCCATCTGTCACTCGTACAAAAGTGAATCGCACACCCATCCTGCTCGAACTGCGTTATCCCCGACGGCTACAGCCCGTCGCTGCGTGTCTGAGAACGAGTTCGTCAGGGGCTCGAACTGGGACAGAGCTTCGCCTTCGTCTTCGAACGACAGCGGCCCCGTACGCTCACGCCCACGCTTGAGGTCGCGCCCTAGGCTCACCCGCAGCAACGCTGTTGTCTTCTCCAGCGACGAAGAGACTGAAGAAGGATGCGAGGTAGCGGCCCTCACCACTGTGGTGACAAAGGCAAACCGTCGACAGGGGTCACGTGGTGTTTGGGTCCGTCGGGCATCCGATTCCATCCTGTCGGGGGCGCGGATGGACTTGCCTCTGGTTAGGAAGCATTCCATCGGACAGCTGACGGAGACTGGCTACTCCGGTGACACAGAAGACGACGAAGAGGTGGGTAGCTAGATGTAGGTTCTCTGTGTCATGTGGGCCTGATGGCCCACATCTCGGGTCATTTTCTCGTCAGTCAAACTCAAATTCTCATGATGTTTCTCCTAATTTACAAGCTACACTATTATTATGGTATATGAAAAGTTCTTGTTATGGTCCCCGAATGAAATTTACTGTCTCATTAACGCCGTAACTGCTTACAATTATGAACAGATTTGCCTCAGACATAATCATTCACTTGATAAGCTTTGGTTAGCTAACATGCCGTCTTGCTACACTTGAGGGATTAAGATCATGGGATAATCATAAGATTAAGTCAGTTGTGTGAAATTATTCAAGGGTGGAAACACAGTGTTATAGTTTTTGCTATCACAGGCAAATCCGGTCATTGTTAAGGCCGATAACACTTTTCTCGTTACAATAATGATTGTGTGTTGAAATGCTGTAAACAGTGGTTGTCATTTTGTTCATCTAGTGTTGTCAGTGACGGATACTGCTGAAACCTCACGGAGGGCGACTAAGCTGGGCAGGGTTGAACTGAAAATCCTCCCCTTTTGTCTTATCTCATTTATAGTGTAATAACAGAGGGAGCAACGTGAGAATATTTCCTCGAGTCGTCATCCCTAAACCTACATCCCTAAGGCGGGAAAGCACGAAGAGTTTATATACATATAAGGTGATATATATACACATATATATAAATCATACATGGAAACTCTTTCAATAAAAAGAGTGAAAAGAAATAACAACACCAGCACCTGACACACACACACACACACACACACACACACACACACACACACACACACACACATTTTCCGCTTCTGTTGACGTATTCACCCCACGGGACAATGCTGGTAGGACCGGATGTTACCGAGATAGCCTCTATGTCACGCACTGCTGATATTTTTTTTCTTTTCCACTCTTTATCTCATAGATTATGGCGTTCCATTTGGGTACGATATCCCATAGGAGCAACAGGTGGGTTCCTTAAAGTACTGGTGAACTAAGCCTTTGGAAGCCAAGGATCAGAGGTAGACATTTTAGAATTAGTTTCGAGAATGATTTTGTTTTCTAAATATTCGTAAATCTTAAGAAAAGGAAATTTTCTCTTCTTTCATCTTTCCTCCCTTTTCTCTCCTCACCCTATATTAGTTCCCTCTCTTTTCCTTTCTTCCTCTTCTTTTCCCTTTCATTACTACTCCATTTATCACCTAAGGGTTCCTTTTCTTCACCAGGCCAATCCCCATTTTGTATATTCTGATAGGTTTACATTATTCTAACATCACATTCTCCGTCTCTCTCTCTCTCTCTCTCTCTCTCTCTCTCTCTCTCTCTCTCTCTCTCTCTCTCTCTCTCTCTCTCTC
>JAUUDZ010026401.1:0-21947 GCA_032361705.1 Panulirus versicolor | reverse complement strand
GTGGATGTGTATGTATATACATGTGTATGTGGGTGGGTTGGGCCATTCTTTCGTCTGTTTCCTTGCGCTGCCTCGCTAACGCAGGAGACAGCGACAAAGTATGATAAAAAATAAAATAGATATATATATATGCATATGTGGGTGGATGGGCCATTCTTTGTCTGTTTCCTGATGCTGCCTCGCTAATGCCGGAAATGGTGATCAAGTTTGATAAATAAATGAATGAATAGATAGAGTGTTTCTTAAGAAAGTCAATGTAGACACCACATTCCACATATCCTGTGCTCCAGCAGACAGCCTGGGGTGTAGTACCAATTATTTGTTTCAGAATTAGAGAATAGTGTAAAGAACTTTATTTCCTTAAGTATGACACTAATTATCCTTTATAGTGTTGCCTTAGGATGTCAATTTACCAAATTATAAAACATATGTGGATGTGAAGTTTATTAACTCTGTTTTTAAGACTGTTTACTATTGACTTAGAAGGCTTCCCAGACTTATTACATGTGATTCAAATATTCATGATTCATACCTTTCATAACACAGATATTGTTGGGGATTCATTGGGGGTTATGCCTGCCTGGGTATTGGAAGGGTAAGTGATGGCTGTGTAGTGAGCCAGCACTTCACTGGTTATGTTGCATTCTTCTAACTCAAGTAGCTTTCTATTCTTTCTGCCTCACCCACACATGGACTATTGGCTTTTTGTATTTAAACACACAATCTCTCCTTATCACACATAACACTTTACAACGCTTAACGCACGGAACTTACTCTTCATAACTCTAGATTTTCCTTTGGTGAGCGCTGTTAGCTAATCCAGCCATTTAGCAAAATGGTAGGAGCAGTAGATAGAAGTAGTAGGTAGGAAGATTAGGCAGAAGTTTTAGGTAGAAGCATTTGTATAAAGTAGTAGGTTGGAACATTAGGTAGAAGTAATTGGTAGGAACATATTTTAGGAGCTTCTAGAAACACAGCACTAGGGTTGCCCTCTACTTGTAGCCTGTTAAGGTTGAGGCATTAAAGGCTGAGAAGCAGCTCTGGAGTTCAGTAGGTATGGAGACTCTTTTGCGGTGGCCAACCACTTGAGGGGGTTCCCGGAGGTAAGTAGATAGATTCAGTGAGATCCCTACCAATGCATCAGAAACTTTAAGGCAAAGGTTGGTTGACTGATTAGGCTTATCAGCTGCCAGTCACTGGCTGTCAGTGTTAGGCTACATTCACCAACGAAAAATTCCTTAACACCTCAGATGTTAAGGATAATTCTAAGGCCAATATTAAAATCACTAGCAATTGGGATCTGGAAGATAAAAGAGAGATTTCCTTATTGGCAGAAAATGCATATATGACAGATAGCATAGTTTTGGAAGATCATGCATAGCAAAATTTATTGGATTTCAATAAGTGAGTAAACATCATATTTGATGGAAGATATTCTGTGTATTCTTGTATTGCCAGAAAGCCTCTAACACTGTCTCCTACAAGGGACTAATGATGAAGTGAGAGAGTTCCAAGTTAGCAGTATAGGTGTAATGCTGACAACTCTGGAACTGGAATACAATCAAGGCAGGCCTCTTGAGCCAGGTAAGGCTCATTAATATGATCACTTTTATTTCCGATACTTGTAAATGATTTGTGAGCTAAGACTATATCTTGTCTTATTACGTTTGCAAACAGTGCCAGAATTATGAGAAAAGTACTCAGTAACAAAATGCAGAATGCTGTTAGATACCTAGACACAATAACACAGTGGTCAGAAATGGCAAATGCTAAGTGACAAAGATGAGGAACAGAATAATCAGAACAGATTGCATCTATACTATTGGAGGAAAAAAGGTATAAGATATATGCATTGAGAGCAATCTAGATGTTTAAATCATGCTGAATATATCATCAGGAAATCATATGAGGAGATTTGTGAGAATGGCAACTCATAGTCTGGTCAGTGTCAATCAGGTACATCTATCTATATAGCTGGCTACTTCTCTTATGCCTGTTCCCTTTGTGAACTTCCTCAAGGGGTTGGCCATGGCAAAATAGTCTCCAGAATTTTTGAACTCTAGCGCTGCTTCTTAGCCTTAGTGCCTTACCCTTGAGGCCACAGGCAAAGGGCAACTCCAGTGCATTGTTTTCAGAGGCTCCTATCTAATATTCCTAGCAACTACTACTACCTAATGTGTCTCCCTACATGGATATTGTATTGTTTAAAAGAAGATTTCAGGAACACATATTGGACTCATGCTGGAATATACCTCACAGTTTGATCTCTCTGTGTGGAAAGTTTCATGAAGCTGCAGAGAAGATCCAAAAGAACACAATGTGAATATTTCATAAACTGAGTGAAGTGGGTTTAAGGAGAGAAGTAAAGTCCTTAAACTGCCTACACTAGAAGAAGAGAGGAGAAGGGTAGACATAGATATTGAGGTGATGATGATGTTAACACAGAGTAATTCTTTGGGATTAGGAGAGCCTCCTAAACAAGACACTAGGCATGTGAGGATGTGAGGAAGCATTTCCTGAGTAACAAAGGCAATGGACTTATGGGAGAAGTTTAAGGGAATGAAAAAATGCAGATAGTGTTGGGATATTCAATTGTCTGTGCGATAGAAAAACTATGTAAAAAAAGATTTGGCTTACTAAGCATGGAATTGTCTCCCCAGATGAATATATAGGCAATCATTCTAAGCTGATGTAGTGTAGCTCACAACTCTTACACATACTTCATTTGTCTGTACAGTGTAGCTTTTATTCATATTTTTGTCTACTCTTGTGTCCTATTTTCTTACAAATTATTTCAGTCTCTTCAGTCTAGGTTATAGCTTTCTACATATATCTGTGTCTAGTTGAAATCCTGCTATCAAGCAGTGCAGTGCTCTGTCTCTAGTAAATCTTGTAGCCTATTCCTTTCCTTTATTGGCCTTTCCTCCCAAAGTTGAATGTATTCCTAGTCCATTCTACATATCATCTCCAATCCCTATCATTCATTATTCATCTCATGTTTAACTTTTCTAATACTATTTTATCTTAGCAGTTTACAAACTAAGCCTTGTAGTTAGCCAACAATTTGAATGGTAGTATGGAGATTATAATCTTGGGAATTCTGAATGAAAGTCCATTCTCAGCAAAACCATGACACTACAAATAGGTCATCTCTTGCTACCAGTTGGCAGTATGTGTACCTTAAGTTTAACTTTATTATATCAATCTAAGGTGTCAAAGGATGTCTGCTGCTCTTTAAGGGGAAATGTTTGGGTAATGAAAAGCACTCCTAACCATTCCAAGAGATGGATCTCATGATTATTGGTTCTAATATGTCCTATAGCCTCTTTTCATGTAGGGTGTATTGAAAAATTCTTTTCAATATTGGTTGGTTATAACATATAACAGGCATATTGAGATTCTTTGTTGGCTTATTGTTTGCAAGTGTTAATTAATACTTACCTAAGATGTCAAGGGATGTCTGCTGCTCTTCAAGGGGAAATGTTTGGGTGATGAAAAGCACCCTAACCATTCTAAGAGATGGATCTCATGATTATTGATTCTTCTATGTCCTATAGTCCCTTTTTGTGTAGGGTGGATTGAAAAATTCTTTCCAGTATGGGTTGGTTACAACATATAACAGGCATATTGAGATTCTTTGTTAGCTTATTGTTTACAAGTGTTAACTAATACTTAGAAGCAAGGCAATGGTGGCAATTCATTGTACATATTTTGCAGATACCTATTACACTTTCTGCTTGATGGCTGAGTCCTTATTCTGCTGGTGGTTAAGTTGAAATCTTTACAATGCAGGTGCCTGCAATTAGCCATCATTCTTTCAGTTTGTGATAATTTCTTTCTTCAAATTTACTTTTTTTGTCTTAACACTGTATCCCTGGGGACAGGGGAGAAAGAATACTTACCATTTATTTCCCGTGTGTTAGAGAAGGTTACCAAAAGGGGTAGGAGTGGGGGGGCTGGAAATCCTCTCTGAGGCTGTCATCTGTTCTTGATACTACCTCGCTGGCTTGGGAAATGGCAAAATTGTTTAAAAAAAAATCTTAATGTAACCTTACACAGACATTCTGTATGGTTGTGGTGTATTTTTCTTTCATGAATGGAAAGGAATATATAGGGAGCATAAAGGTAGTGTGAAGCTTTGATAGAATTGTAGAATACATGACTGATTCAGTAGAAGTGACTTAGTGGAGAAATCATATTATGTGAAGATTCTACACGTGCTTCTCTGTTGTACGTTGGGATCAGGCATATCATATCATATGATTAGGTTCATACATATGAATGAGTAAAGGTTGCTCTAAGAACAAAAGGTATAGAAATAAAAGATAGGTATTCAGGAAATATTCTTACCAGATATGATTTACATTTTTTTTTAGCTCTTTATCCAAATTTCAACATGGAAATGCATTGTAGGCAGTTGAAATCTGAGGGTGCCATCCTACCCAATGCTGTATGTGCAGCTCACCTGGAGACAGACACCACCCACCCTGGACACTGGCCTGTACTACGCCTTTGTTCCTATGGACCTGTGTCTGCCTCTGTCACCACAACCCATGGCCAACCAATTGTCCTGACAACCACTGCTCCAAGGACACTCCCTGTAAGTTATGTTGCTTGAATCATTCATTCTTTATCATTGTATTTTATGCTCTTGTAAACTGAGGTAAATTAGATCAAAAGAAATGCATGTTTAAGAATTAGCATAAAGTATTCTTGAAGATACTGTACTTTTTAAAAGTATGTTCTTTCTTGATAGAATGCGATTGAGGAGTGTAATGAAGGGCTGAGGTGTGTGCTGGCAGAACCCTCTACACTGCCTGATCCCCAGATGACGGAGCTGCACCTTGGACCACATCATACAGCTGTTGTTATTGCTAGTGCTAGGTACATTTACATTTTATGGTAGTCCATGAATGTTTTCAGTTCATTATTTCTAATGCCTGTTTTTACTCAGATTCCTTGTGCCATTTCAAAAGAAGAAAATTATGATTGCAACCCCTCTTAACTAGCCAGTAACCAAGATATCAAAGTGAAGCTTCTGACATTCATTTAATTTGATCATCTATCTATTAATATCTCTGATGCCTGTTCCAATTGCAACTCCCTCAAAGGGGTGGCCACAGCAACAGTCTTTCCATAACTAAAAAACTCCAGTGCTGCTTCTTAGCCTTTAGTGCCTCACCCTTAACGGGCCACTGGCAGAAGGCAATTCTAGTGCATTGCTTGCAGAGGCTCTTACCTAATGTTCATAATGACTACTTCTAATTTTCCTACTACTACTACTACTTCTACCTTATGATTCTACCTAGTGCTTCTGCATAAATGTTCCTACCTACTCTTTCTATATACTGCTTCTACCAATTTGCCAAAATGTAGGGCTAGTACATAGTGCTCAGTGTGGGAAAATCTAGAGTTATGAAGAATGAGCTGTGTGAGTTGTGTTGCCAAGTGTTACATATGACATGGAGAGATTCCTATGTTTGTGGACAGAATGCCAGTAGTCCACATGTTAGTGAGGCAGAAAGAAAAGACAACTACCTGGGTCAAAGGAGTGCAATTTGACAACCACTAAAGTGCTGGCTCACTAAGCAGATGTCGCTAACCCTCCCAATACTCAGGCAGGTAGTACTGGTAATATACCTCCCTGGTTGTTGGCTGCCTACCAACCATTACCTATTAATTTGACTACAAATAATAAAGTAAAATCATAATGAAAATGTAGTGTTACAGGTGTTCATTATATTCTCCAAATTATGTAAGTGACGATGATAATCAGTACCATTAGTAGGGGCTGTGGGATGCAGTTCCCTGTGGACAGTAGACTGACACCAAAACTATTTTGTCACTTTTATTGATTTTTCTGAAGATGAATAACATATGATGTACATTTGTATTGCTGTACTTATTTGAAGTACAATTATGAGACATTGTAAATCATTATGGATTTTTTCATTACATATTGTGCCTTTTTTTATATGAATTGATAGCAATTAAATTGCAACTGTACAGATTGTATTATATAACTTTGAGAGCATGATAATGTTACTGTTTTCTACATTTGTTTAGAAAGTATAGATTGAAAATAATTCTATCTAATTACTTACTATCAGAAATTGAGAAATACAGTGGTATGAAATCAGATAGTTTTTTATTCGATATAAAATGAAAATACAGACAAAAAGGTTAATATAAGCAAGAAACAAGTCTCTCTCTAGCAAAGAGGAGAAAAATAGCTCAGGCTTTGATAACAGAGGCAGTAGATATCTTCCACATACAGTAGGTTGTGTAAATGCAATATTGGATTTATAACGAATAGGATCTGCATTATGATTATTTTTTTGAAGTATGGAAATCCTTTCCACCTTGCTGGGAAGTCGTGTACTTATGAGCAGTGGGAAGTCTGCTGACCCAGTAGTGGACAGTTGGGTCCATCTGACCCATCCTTAGAGGAAATGTATCTTTAAGTGCCTATACAGTCCATGCTTCTTTGGAAATCTCATTGTATACTCGTACAAGGCTCCCATACTAGTTTAACAGGTTCCTACCTTATCTTACTTTCTGCATCACTTCACCAGTCTATACAACTACTAAGTTTTTCTTTTTGAGAATAGAAGAAATAGTTTAAAATTCAGGAATGATATGTGAAAGGTAGAGAGGAGGAAGGAAGGGAAGGCAAAGGAGGTAAAATGCTTTTTTTTCTACTTAGAAAAACCTTCTTTTATTAGCATGATTACCTTGTGAGCAACAGTGGGAGCATATGAGGACAAGCAGGGAGTGCTCATCCTCCTTGAAGACTCATGTTGGGTTGTCTGAATATGTGTAGATGTAGGCAAAATGAGAAGGGAGGAGAGATAGGTAGTATGTCTAGAGAAAGAAACCATGATGTTCTGGCTGTGAGTGAAATAAAGCTCAAAGGTAAATGGGAAGAATGGTTTGGAAATATCTTAAAAGTACAAAAGCTAAGGAAGGAGTAGCTCTACTCCTGAAGCAGTTGTGGGAAAGAGTGTAAGGAAGTGAATTCTAGACTAATATAGTGAAAATGAAAGTGGATGCACATGGCCATGAGGAGGAAGATCATGAGAAACAAGTGTTTTCAGAGCACCTGAGTGGGTGTGTCAGCAGTTTTGATGCAAGAGACAGAGTATTAATGATGGGTGATTTGATTGCAAAGGTGAGTAATGCTGCAGTTGAGGGTATAATTGGGGGCATGGGGTATCCAGTATTATGAATGGAAATGGTGAACAGCTTGTAGAGTTGTGCTGCAAAAGGACTAGTGATTGGGTATATCTGGATTAAAAAGAGGAACATATGCAAGTATTCTTATATGAATAGAAAAGATGTCAGTAGGCATTATTAGATTACACATTAATTGACAGATGTGTAAAAGAGACTTTTGGATGTAAACATGCTGAGACTGGCAGCTGTTGGCAGGGTGGAGATTTGTACTGGTTTTATGAATAGAGGAAATGATATCAGTGAGAAGAAAGTGGTGAAAGTAAGTGAGCTTGGAAAAGAGACTTGTGTAAAGAAATACCAGGAGAGACTGATTGTAGAATGGAAGTGAGAGTAAGTAAAGCAAGGAAGTCAGTAAGGAATGAGAGGTATTTAGGGAAGCAGCTCTGACATGTGCTTGAGATGTATGTGGCATGCAAAAGGTGGGAGTTGGGCAAATTAGAAAGGGTAGTGAGTGGTGGGATAAAGAAGTAAAGTTGCTAGTTAGAAAGACGTTTGGGCAGTACTTACAGGGAAGGAGTGCAAATGATTGGGAGATGTATAAGAGAAAGCAGCAGGAGGTCAAGAGAAAGGTGCAGGGATTGGAAAAGAGGGCGAAGGAGAATTAGGGTGAGTGAGTATTTGTAAAACTTTAGGCAGAGCAAGAATATATTTGGAAGGACTTTGATATTGTGCAAAAAAACAAGGAAACAAATAGGAACATCACCGAAGGGGGAAAAAGGGGAAGTGTTAACAGATAATGATGAAGTGAGGAGGAGAGAATGTTTTGAAGGATTGTTGAATGTGTTTGATGGTAGGATGGCAGATGTAGAGTGTTTGGACCAGGTTGGTATGTGAATTGAGGGATTCATGGAGAGTGGTTTGGTGAATAGAGAAGAGGTTGTGAAAGCTCTATGGGAAGTGAAAGATAGCAAGGTGGCTGGAGTGAATTTATTAAGAAAGCGGGTGACTTGTGTTGATGATGTTGATTTAGGATTTTCATTGTATGTATGGATCATGATGAGGTGCCTGAGGATTGTCAAGGTGCATGTACAGTGTCATTGTATAAGGTGAAAGGGGATAAAGGTGAGTGTTCAAACAACAGAGGTTTGAGTTTTTTAGTGTACCTGGTAAGTTGTATGGGAGATTAGTGTACAGAGCATTAGGTTGGAGAGGAGCAGTGCAGTTTAAGAAGTGGTAAAGGATTTGTGGATCAGGTCTTTGCTTTAAAGAATGCATGAGAATTACTTAGAGAAGCAGATAGATTTGTATGTGGCATGATAGGGTTGTTAGAGATACCTTGTGGAAAGTCTTAAGAATATGTAGTGTGGAAGGAAAGCTGCTAGAAGCTGTGAGAAGTTCTTATCAAGGATGTAAGGCATGTGTATGAGTAGGAAAAGAGGAGAGTGATTGGTTCCAAATGAAGTTTTTTTTGTGATGGGTGTGTGATTCTCCATGGTTGTTTAATTTGTATATAGATGGGTTGGTAAGGGAGGTAACATGTGAGTCTTGGAAGCAGGGGCAAGAGTGCAATGTGTAGGGGATGAAAGGGCCTGGGAAGTGAGTCAGTTGTTTGCTGATGATACAACACAGGTGACAGATTCAAGTGAGAAACTGTAGAGTTTGATGACTAGGTTTGGGAGTGTGTGAAAGGAGGAAGTTGAGAGTAAATGTGAATAAAAGCAAGGTTATCAGGTTTAGCAGAGTTGATGGACAAGTTAACTTAGGTGTGAGTTTGGAATAAGAAAAATTGAAGGAAATAGTGTTTTAGATGCCTGGGAGTGGACATGGTAGCAAATGGAGCCATGGAGGTAAAAATGAGTTATAGATGGTTAGGGGGGTGAAGGTTTTACGAGTACTGTAGAATATCTGGAAAGAGGGAGCCATATCTGGGAGGGCAAAAATGGGAACATTTGAAGGTACAGTAGTCTCAGCAATATTATATGGATATGATGCATGGGCTGCAGGTAAGGCTCTGTTGAGGAGGGTAAATGTGTTGGAAATTAAATATTTGAGGACAGTATGTGGTGTGAGGTGGTTTGATCTAGTAAGTAGTGAAATAGTAAGAGATAGGTGTGGTGATAAGAAAAGAGTGTGGCTGAGAGAGCTGAAGAGGGTGTGCTGAATTGGTTTGGACATATGAAGAGAATGAGTGAGGAAAGGTTAATGAAGAGAATATACGTATCGGAGGTGGAGGTGACAAGGAGAAATGGAAGACCATATCAGAGATAGAAGGATGGAGTGAAAAAGATTTTGAGCAATCAGAACCTGATCATGCATGAGGGTGCAAGGCATGCACAGGACAGTGAACTAGAATGATGTGGTATATAAGGGTTGAAGTGCTGTCAGTGAACTGAGCCAGGGCATGTGAAGTGTCTTTGAGGTAAATCATGGAAAGGTATGTAGGGCCTGGTTGTGGACAGGAAGCTGTGATTTCATTGCCTTATACATGACATCTGCAGAGTGGATGTGGTCTTTCTTTGTCTGTTCCTGGCTCTATCTCAATAACTTGGAAAACATCGATCTGTTATGGAATGGAATCTTGTGAGTAAAAGTGAGAATATAATCATGTGAAAGAAAGATAAAAAAAGTGAATAAAGAGATGAGTGGAAAGATTCTAATAGTCTTCATTGGGTAACATGAAGTGTATCTTAGAGATCTAAACTTTTGTAATTATGTGTTTGTATAGAACAGGGAGGGAGTTCTACACTTGTTGGGCACTAACTTTTTAAACTTATGTATACTGTCAGCATTTTCACTTACTCCATTTTTTCACAACTTTGATGCCATAAAAATACTTTTTTAGATATTTCTTAAAGTGATAGTTTAATTCCTTGCCATGGCCTCTGGCTGCTCTTTCATTTTCAGTAGAACTGCATACTGTCAGTATGGTAAAATTACTTCAGAAAAATGAAGATTACTCAGGTCTCCCCCCACTCTTTTGTTTTCCATTGTAACTGACTTTGTATCTGATATGCACCTCCCTTTTAACTCAACCCTCTTATTACAGGTACCATTGTTGTTGAGCTCCTCTGGACCTTCTTGATGAAATCATTGTTTTTTTAAGTGATGTGACTAAATTTGAGATGCATCTTCTAATTTAGGTTTAAGTTGTAAAAAGTTTACTGAACATCTTATCCCTGTGCATAAGTGCACTTAAACCATTGACCAGAAGACAGTTTACTTTTTAACAATTCTCCTGATATGTTTTGCTAATAGTTTCCATTCTACTGTTCTTTTCTGAATAGTCTTTTGTGCTCCTTTTAGTGTGGTGACCAGTCATGAGAATAATTTTCTAATTTGGGTCTTGTATATTTCATGACAAGCTTGCATATCATTTCAATATCAACATACTTCAGTACAGTTTCAGCATTAGCCAGCAACAATATGGCACCTTTACAGTTCTACAATTGTGTTTTGGTGATGTTTAGGTACAATGTGGACTTCCAAGTCTCTTTTGCACATATATCCATGCATTTCATTTCCTACTAGGTAATATATATATATTGAAGTCTTTTTTTTTGTGTCGCATACTTATTTCTCTGCATGCTTTCCAGTTGAATTTCATCTACTCAATTTTTGAGATAGTCGAAGTCCCTTTTTAAACTGATGTCACTTTTTAAACTGATGTCAAGAAGACTATCTGTACACTTAAGGCTAGACAGATATTATGATAATACTGATTTTAAGCAAAATAGCCTGTTCAAGATTTGAACCTCCCTGAATATTTGGTTGCCTGTGTTAGAACTTAATGTGTTTTCCACTTACATTTTACTATAAAACTTCTTTGCCTGTATATTTTCTTCATTATTCATGCTGTTTCTCTATAGCTATTTCCATACTGGCTGCTGTATTAGAGGGATTTGTCAGTGGGTATAAGTTTTCTTATCATGTCTCTGTCCATATAGAATAAGAATTTAGGGTCTAAATACTGTCCTCCAGCATAAAATGTTACCATAGAACATCAGGTTCTCTGTCATCTGTTCTACCCATGTGCTTCCTGATGCACTCCACCAGCACTATCCTTCCCTACTTTTTCTTTTTCTTACAAGTCCTGGCAGTTCTAGCTACAGTCCCAGCATTGGTAGGGGGAAGATCACAGAACATAAGAGGTGTTAAAGGTGTTATGGCTAAGCTGATGATTACACCATTATTTGTTGACAGAGTTTTCAGACCTCTTCTAAGGACACATTGTAGTTACTTTTTTATATATATTACGCATGACTTTGGCTTAAAAAGTTGCTTATTTTTCTTCCTTGACCTTGGTTATGCTGACTGGTTTGAAAAGAGGGGCAAAGGGAGAAATTTGCATAGAGATGAAAATTAGATGAATGGACAGAGTACTTAAAGAAGCATGACACTGTTAAGGGGAAAAAAGTATGCGACTTACCCAGATTCAGAAAAACAGAAAATTTATCACTTAAGTTTCTTCAATGGGTAGAATATGTTTTTCTTCATGCTGATGATAGTTTTTCAGCACTGTCAGATTTCTTATCGATAACTTTTAAGGGAAATAAATTCAAATTCCACAGACACATTTTCAAGGCAACTCATTTGTCTCCACATACTTTTGTGTGACCATGACCATTCTTTCATTACTGACACATCTGTCAATTTAATTTTGAATTATTGTAGTTTTGTAATGGTAGATATTTTGGTAACAGTTCAAATTTATGTTGTTTTGATCGACTTTCAGCCTATGGGAAGTGTTAGAACCAAAGGAAGCAGCTGATGTGTGCAGCGAAGTAAGTGAGCCAGGATCAGCTGCCAAGCGTCTCTTAGACTTGGCACAATCTTACGGCAGTCGTCAGGCACTGAGTGTGATTGTAGTTCGTCTTTCACCTCCTCATCAAATATGTCACACATATTCACCTCCCTTCATTGTACCTCAAGAAAAGGCAAAATCAGCATCTGTAGCAAATTCACAGAGTATTCATGATGGCAGCACTGGTTCAGAAAAGGAAGGAAATGGAAATTGTCGAAGAGTGAAGTTTAATAGTAGTGTTACCAAGGTAGATGATCATAACAATTACTGTTTGATAGATAATCAGAGAAAATGTTCTGTGAAGCATACTGAAAAGTTTGATTCCTATGATCGACTGCAAAATGGAGCCAAAAACAACATGGTGAAATCAGGAATAGGAGAAAAGAGTCAGGAGCATTGTAATACGACTCCAAAAGTTGGAGAACTGGACAGGTCTTCCCCAAGTGGTCAGAGTCAAAGTGATTACAGTGAACATTGTGTAGATATCTATAGACATGCTCGGACTTTAAGGAAAGAGCCAATTATAACTGGTAAACATAAAGATTTGCTTCACAAGAGTGTTGAAGATCTATATGCCCAGCCACACAGAAGAAAGAGAGAGGTCGGGAAGAAAGCTGAAGCAGGTTCACAATTAATTAATTATACCAGTGCAAGGAAAGGAGTGACTTATTATCACTATCCCCGACCTGACCCAACAGTGACACCTTCTGAAAACCATTTGACAGAACATTTGCTAAGTCTGGGGCAGAGTGAAGCACAGACAGGTGTATTGGCTCCTCCCGCTGGCTTTGGTGATATAGTAAGTGATTCCGAAGGCAGTGATAGTGGCTTGAGTGGTGTTAGTGGAGGACAGCATCATGCAAGTCCTCAGAATTTTGCCAATTCTGAAAACGAGCCAAATAATATTCCACAACAGGTAAGGAAGCATAAGTGTAACCTACAGCTATTAAAAACGCCTACCAAGAACCCACAATAGGTAAGAAAACTTGATATCATATGATTGCCTTTCCATAAGCATAATAGTTAGGCATATGTCAGTCTTTAGGTCAAACTATTTTCAGTTGATTATGTAACTGCTGTTAGCCATACAAAATCTGATACATTTCTTTGGAAAAGCAAATGAATATCTAAATCCCCAAATTATGTTTCAGTTGCATTAGTCATGTATGAGTGTTGTTCAACAATTACCTAGTTGAACAGTGTGAGGATAAAGTTCGACACTCATATGACCCCATCTCTTGAACTTTCTTTCCAGTAGCTGTCTAAACATTTGTAGTGTTGATGTTCACTGTATCATTGCATAGTCTATTCAACCATCCATGACCCCTTACATTAAAAGAGTACATCTTGAAGTCATTTCTAATATATGCTTCGTGCTTATCTTCTAAACATGCCCTCTGGTTATTCTGTCAATACATCTCACGAGGATCTGTTTTTTCCATGTCTTCCAGTTGATTTAGAAACTTGAAGGCTATGATCAGGTCACCTCTCAGCCTTCTCTCTTTTGTGGTAAGCAAATTCAGTTTGCATCCTCTCTTTATTGCTGTTTTTTTAAACCTGGTTCCATCTCCGTTGTTCACTAGGGCCCTTGCAATTAGATATTTGTGCTTCTTTAAGTATGGTGAACAGACTTGAGAAGCAAAATCCATTTCTGGTCTTTGCTGTAAATGGTTCTCCAGACTATTCCTTATCCAGATACTTAAATGGACTTTTTAACATGTGTCAGGTGGCAGTTTACTTCCTTTATAGTTCTGTTGTGGAAATCTGGTAACAGCTCAGGCACAGTGTTGACCTTAAGTGTATTTCTTGCACAGATTCACATAGCTTAGTTCTAGCTAGGAAATTATTATTCATGTTTTTTAAACCTTGTTCTATGCTTATTTCTATATGTGTTTTCTAAATTGATTTGTCAAACATTTATGTGACTAACTTTGGAATATGTCTAGATCCTCCAGTAAACATGCAGTCATCATTGTTCTTTTCCTTTCTCATGATCTGAGCATCATCACCAAACATGCTCAGCTATGAGGCCAACCCATTAGGCAAGCCTGTGTGCAAGCAGCAGAGTCATCTTTTGCTGATAGCTTAAAATCTTTTGTTTATATGTCCTCTCTGTTTTTAAGTGGTTTTGAATGAGCTGTCAATCAGTGTCATACTGCCTGGGAGAGGCTAGGCATAAGTCAGATTTGTCATATTCTGTTGAAGGAAAAATATTCTGAAGGCCTGCAGTAATTTTCTGTGTCATTCCGTTCTACAGTGACACCTCATTCAGAGTCCTTTAGCCCAAGTTATATGCTCACATTTTACCTGGGTTCTTCAGTCCACACTACATACTCATACTTCATCCTAAAGCTTTCAACTCCCACCATTTTCCATACTTACACGTCATTGTGAGTGCTTTAGTTCACACCACTCTCCATACACTTCATCCTGAGTTATTTATCCCACATCCTTCACCACACTCATAAACTTCTTGTAAGTGGAATTTAACAAGTCAGCTTTATGCTTTCCAGTGAAACGGGCAAATTGTTTTCTATATACAGTATTTTAGTGTCATCCTTTCTTGTGTTTCTAAAGATGGCTGAGGAGATTTCTAGCCAATACTATCTTAATTCAGTGTAGAACTGCCTTACAGGGCTCAAGTTTCACACTTTTCTTATTAGTAAAATTACTGTAATTCTATTGCTATGACTGTCAATATATTTGCATTACTATCACTGTATTGGTATGGCTATTTATGGATTAGTATGACATACTACTATGTCATTGTATTACTATGATTGTTACTGTATTTGAGTCACTGTATTTGCATGATTCACTGTATTAGTATGACTATCTGTTGCTGTATTATTATGACTCACTGAATCAGTATGATTGTCACGGAGTTCTTCAGCACACACCCATTCTTGAGACTCAATGTTCATCTTAGAAAGCTCATTCTTATGTCATTTCAATTATAATTTCATGGTAACGCATAATGTTTTCTGAATAACTTTTTCATTAACCCATACTGTATTTCCACAGGTGACTGAGGAGCAGTTTCGTAGCTGGGAATATCTTCTGGCTCGTAATGCAAAACTGCTCTTCATGCGAGAGTTAGACTCTCTGAACCGACCTAAATCTCAATCCAGCCCTAGGCCTACTGCTTCTGCCCCTGACCTAATTTTAGCAGCAGCTACTGAAACAGAACCAAGTGGCCATTTCCAGAGAAATAATGTGCGCAAATCTCGTTTAGGAAGAGGGACTTTCCGCCTTATACAGAACAAATTAAACGCCACAACTAATAAGTTCAACAGCCTTCAGAAATTCAAGAGCACAAATAATAAGAGTGAAAGTAATTTTCGTCGCTTTGGTAGCCTACAGAACCTGAAATATTATCAAGAGAATCGACCACGGCCACCACATTACCCTCTAGTGCAACCTAATTTGGCTGCAGAGATGCAAGAGCGCCCTACCTTAGATTCACTAGAGCTAGAAACCCGTATGCATCATTATTGGCACACTGGGGTCACCAATTTTTAAAGTTGCAATGTTTATGAAAAAATTTTCATGTAATGTTCATATTAATCTTTGTGATAATAGGATGGAAGATGCAGAAACTTCTCAATATACATTGAGTGTCAGAAACTTGATGAATATTATAAACATTTTATTGAGAATCCTTGTTGTGATATGGCTATCACATAAGAAAACTTGTACTGGTTGCTTGTTCCATGACGATAGAAAGTGTGAGATGAATGGTCAGCTTCTCAAGAAAAGCATTGAAAGTATGAAAAGAAAGATGGGCAAGAGTAAGTAAAAATAATATAAGGCCTTTAGAGAAATAGAAACATGACCATATATGATGGAATATGTAAAGTTAGATATGTGTAACAGACTATTAG
Organism: Panulirus versicolor; assembly: GCA_032361705.1. Classification (NCBI taxonomy): domain Eukaryota; kingdom Metazoa; phylum Arthropoda; class Malacostraca; order Decapoda; family Palinuridae; genus Panulirus; species Panulirus versicolor. The sequence continues at coordinate 6,086 of JAUUDZ010026401.1, read as the reverse complement.
AGGATGTTTTACTCTATGTCCATTTAAATACATCATCACTGGGAGAAGAAATGAGCCAGTATTTCACAGTAATGCTGCTGGAGATGATGGGCCCTTGGTTACTGCCAGCAGGTAACTATTTATGGGGAAATATGAGACTGTTCTAACTGAGTGCAGGAATGCAAGAATATTACATTGGTACTAGGTGAGTGTAGAAGTTCTTAATGTTTGTATCGTTTAGTAACTGCTGTGATATGTGGATAAAAAAATATATGAATGGATCTTGGAAATTTAGATTTTTACTGTAACTTAATAACTATTAGATTCTATTTGGATTTTATTTGCTATAAATTAGTTACATGAATGGCAGATTGTATTCCACATTCAGGGATACTGATCATTCCATACTGTAGAAGAGGACGTAAATTAATTATATGTAGGTTATCCATTAACTTTCTTCTAAACATGACATTGCATATGAGTGAAATATTGCATAAGCTGTTCTAATGATAAAATTGGAAACCTTTTAAGAATAAAAGAGAGCACAAAACTGATCCAATGTAATCAACAGAACAGAGGTGGCAGAACTATATAAATATCTATGAGGGCATTTGTGTAGCATTTGTTAATTTCTTAGATAACTCAGTATGATAAGTAAGTCAAGTACGTAAAACCTATGTAATACTAAACAACATAACACTACAGCTCTGCAGTAAGATAAGAACTAAAAAACTCAAAGAAATGTGTTCAGGTATTAAGGAAAAAATACAAAAACAAAATAATGAGAATTGAGATTATTCACCAGGAATGGTATTACATAAACTTCACAATACCTTTAAGACATGCTATAGGTCTCGTATCTTTGAGATGCATTAGCAGATTGTAATAGTATCCAAAAAAGAAACAGTTGGTTGGTTGATTAATTTGGGCTTTAGGCCTATCGACTGCCAGGATCATTAAGGCCATCAGCATTATTTTGGAACCACTAACAGAAACGAAATGCCTTCAGTTGTTCATGATAATACTATGACCAAAATGTAAACTGTGAAGGGAAGTACCGGCTGCTTACAATGTTATATCACAGTGTTCAAAATTCTTGAAAACTATTCTCCATATCATATGGTGCTGAAAACTGAAACTTCACATTTCAACCACCAATTTTTTCTAAAATATTTGGTACCTTCAGGGTACACCTACAGGCAAACCTTGAAGGTAGGTCTATAGGAAAAGCTTGAAGATAGACCTAAAGACAAACATTGAAGTTCACAAACAAAACTTGAAGGTAGGCCTACAGCCAACCTGGAAGGTTTGCCTACATACCAACCTTTAAGGCGGTAGACCTACAGGCAAACCTTAAAGGAAGGCCTACAGGAAAACCTTGAAGGAAGACCTAAAGGCAGGCCTTAAAGGAAGACCTGCAGGCAAATCTTAAAGGTAGCTTATAAGCAAAATTTGAAGGGAAGTCTTCCAGCAAACATTGAAGGTAAGCTCACAGACAAACAGCAAAGGTAAAGCTATAGGTAAACCTCGAAGGCTAATCTACAAATAAATCAGAAAAGAGGGCCTACATACAAACCTTGAAGGTAACAGGCAAACCTTAAAGGAAGACCTACATGCAAACTTTGAAGGTAACCCTAAAAACAAACTGAAGGTAGGCCTAAAGAAAAACCTTGAATGTAGATTTACAGGCAAACCTGAAGGTAGGTTTGAAGGTAAAGCTACATGAAAACTTTGAAGGTACACCTTATAGGAAGGCGTACAAGCAGAACTAGAAGGGAAGCCTTCACTGAAGGTAAGCTTGTTGGCAAACTGTGAAGAGAAGTCTTGAAGGTAGGTCTACAGACAAATCTTAAAGGAAGGCTTACAGGCAAACTTTAAAGGTAGGCCTACAAGCAAATCTTGAAGGTATACCTAAAGGCAAACACTAATTAGGCCTACTGGCAAGCCTTAAGAGGTAGGTTTACAGACAAACCTTGAATGTAATCCTACAAGCCATGGATGAACGTAGGACTACTGACAAAAGTTGAAAGTAAGCCTCTGAGCAAACCATGAAGGTGAGCCTACAGGTAATCACTTGAGGTAGATTTACAAGCAAACCTTGAAGTTAGGCCTACAGGTAAACCTTGAAGGTAGGCACACAGACAAACTATGAAAATCGGTCTACAGGTAAACTTTGAAAGTAAGTCTACAGGCCAACCCTGAAGGTAAGCTTAATATCAAAACCCTGAAGGTAAGCCTACAGGTAGGTACTAAAGGTAAATATGCAGGTAAACACTGAAGGTAGGCTTACATGCAAACCTTGAAGGTATGCCTACAAGAAAATATTGAGGGAATGCGTAAAGACAAACACTGAAGGTAAGCTTATGGGAAACCTTGAAAGTAATCCTGCACAAAAAACTTGAAGATGAGCCTATGGGTAAGCCTTGAAGTTAAACCTGTAGGCAAACCTTAAATTTAATCACGAAGGCAAACATTAAAGACAGCTTAAAAGCAAACCTTGAAGTAAGACAGGCAACCCTTGAAAGCAGGCCCGCAGACAAACTTTGAAGGTAGGCCAACAGGCAAAACTTGAAGGTTGGCCAACAGGCAAACCTTGGAGGCAGGCTCACAGGCAAACCTTGAAGGTTGGCCAACATGCAAACCTTGAAGGCAGGTCAACAGGCAAACCTTGAAGGTAGACCAACAGGCAAACCTTGAAGGTAAGCCAACAGGCAAACCTTGAAGGCAGATCAACAGGCAAACCTTGAAGGTAGGCCAACAGGCAAACCTTGAAGGCAGATCAACAAGCAAACCATGAAGGCAGGCTCACAGGCAAGCCTTGAAGGTTGGCCAACATGCAAACCTTGAGGGCAGGTCAACAGGCAAACCTTGAAGGTAGGCCAACAGGCAAACCTTGAAGGCAGGCTCACAGGTAAACCTTGAAAGCAGGCCAACAGGCAAAACTTAAAGGCAAGCCCACAGGCAAACCTTGAATGCAGGTCCACAGGGTAACTTGAATGTAGGCCTGCAGACAAACCTTGAAGGTAAGCCCACAGGCATGCCTTGAAGGTAGGCCTACAGGTAAACCTTGAAAATGTGCCCACAGGCAAATCTTGAAGGTAAGCCAACAGGCAAACCTTGAAGGCAGGCCCCAGACAAACATTAAAGGCAGGCCCACAGGCAAACCTTGATGGTAAAGCTACACGCAAACCTTGAAGGTAAACCTACAGGCAAACCTTGAAGGTAGGCCTACAGGCAAACCTTGAAAGTAAATCTACTGGCAAAACTTATAGGCAGGCCTACAGGCAAACTTTGAAAGTAAAGTTACAGGTAAACGTTGAAGGTAGGCCTACAGGCAAACGCTGAAGGCAAGCCTACTTACAAACCCTGAAGGTAGGCCTACAGGCAAACTTTGAAGGTAGGCCTATGGACAAACCTTGAAGGTAGGCCTACTGGCAAACCTTGAAGGCAGGTACACAAGCAAACCTTGAAGCTAGGCCTACATGCAAACCTTAAAAGTTGGCATACAGGCAAAACTTGAAGGTAAGCATACAGGCAAGCCATGAAGGTAGGCCTACAGGCAAACCTCAATTGAAGGTAGGTCTACAGCCAAACACCAAAAGTAAACATACAAGCATACAGTCAGGGCAAACACTTCAGATAGGACTCCTGACAGACCTTGAAGGTAAGACTACGAACAAATCTTGAAGGTAGGCCTTCAGACAAACCTTGAAGATAGGCCTACATACAGAACCTTGAATGTAGGTCTACAGACATACCTTGAAAGCAGGCCTCTAGACAAACCTTGAAGGAAGGCCTACAAGCAAACCTTGAAAGTAAACCATAGGCACACCTTGAAGGTAGGCCTACAGGCAAACCTTGAAGGCAGGCCTACAGGCGAACCTTGAAGGTAGGCCTACAGGCAAACCTTGAAGGTAAACCGACAGGCAAAACTTGAAGGTAGGACAACAGACAAACCTCAAAGGTAGGCTTAAAGACATACCCTGAAGGTAGGCTTAAAGGCAAAACCCAAAGTTATACCTAAGGCAAACTTTGAAGGTAGGCCTACAAACAAGACTTGAAGGTAAGCCTATACAGGCAAACCTTGGTGGTGAGCCTACATTCAAACCTTACAGGTTAGGCCTACAGAAACTTTGAGGATAGGCCTACTGGCAAACACTTACAATAATTTACCCTTTCAGTTATTAGATGAATGCTACAGCTTCTCATAACCACTACTGCTATAATTTCTTTTGAGTAAATGGACATATTTAAATTTCCTTTAGTGTCATCTTAAGGTCATATTCTAATCAATCTTCATCATTAATGGACCTGAGACATTCCTGTAAGCTCTTCAAGAGGATAATCAATGGTCAGGTACATCCCCTGGGACTGATACCACCAGGTAATGTAAAATGATCTAAATAACCACATATTCTGAGGACTTCTATGATGTATAATTATTTTCAGTTCTTAGTGTTACCTTAAAAGAGTACAAAATGGAGAAAAAAAATGAATTGCTCCTCTCCATAAAGTGCAAGAACTAGATTGCAAGAGACAAATATTAACAACTTCACTAATGATAATGTACATGAGCCTTTATCATATCTCTCCATATTTTGAATGGTACAGTCCACATTAGAAAGAAGAAAGTTGAGAGTAAATGTGAATAAGATCAAGGTTATTAGGTTCAGTAGGATTGAGGGACAGGTTAGTTGGGATGTAAGTTTGAATTGAGAAAAAATGGAGGAAGTGAAGTGTTTTAGATATCTGGGAGTGGACTTAGCAGTGAATGGAACCAGTGAAATGGAAATGAGTCACAGGGTGGTGAGGGGCCAAAGGTTCTGGAAGCGATGAAGAATGTGTGAAAGGAAAGAACATTATCTCAGAGCACAAAAATGGGTATGTTTCAAGGAATAGTGGTTCCAATTATATGGTTGCGAGGCATGGGCTATATATAGGGTTGTACGGAGAAGGGTGGATGTTTTGGAAATTATATGTATGAGGACAATATGTGGTGTGAGGTGGTTTGATCGAGTAAGTAATGAAAGGGTAAGAGAGATGTGTGGAAATTAGAAGAGTTTGGTTGAGAGAGCACTGGAGGGTGTGTTAAATTGGGTTGGATATGTGGAGAGAAAGAGTAAGGAAAGGCTGACAAATAGGATATATGTGTCAGAGGTGGAGGGAACAAGAAGAAGCAGGAGACCAAATTGGAGGTGGAAGGATAGAGTGATAAAGATTTTGAGCGATCGGGGCCTGAACATACAGGAGAGTGAGAGGTGTACAAGAAATGGAATGAATTGGAAGGATGTGGTATGTGGTCAATGTGCTGTCAATGGACTGAACTGGGGCATATGAAACATATGGTATAAACCATGGAAAGGTCTATGGGGCCTGGACGTGGATAGGGAGCTGTGGTTTCGATGCATTATACATGACAGCTAGAAACTTAGTGAATGAATGTGGCCTTTTTTGTCTGTCTTCCTGGCACTACCTTGCTGAAGCAAGGGGTAGTGATGCTGTTTCCTGTGGGGAGGGGTAGTGCCAGGAATGAATGAAGGCAAGCAAGTATGAATATGTATATAATTACATGTATATGTATGTGTATATATGAATGTATATGTGTATATGTTATGTATATGTGCGTGTATAGGCATTTATATATATATATATATATATATATATATATATATATATGCATATGAGTGGATGGGCTGTTCTTCATCTGTTTTCTGCCTCTACCTTGCTGATGAGGGAAACAGCAATCAAGTATAATAAATATAAATAAACTATCTTTTTTCATATATATTCATTTCATGGGTTAGTGAGGTAGTGCAAGGAACAGATGACTGAGCCTTTGAAGGAAAAATCATCACGACCCCCTTCTCTGTTGCTTCTTTTGTCAAAATAAAACTGGAGGGGAGGATTTCCAGCCACAGCAGGGAATACATGGGCAGTATTCTTTCTCCCCTAGCCCCATGGAAAGTTTTGTGGGGCCTGGATGTGGAAAGGGAGCTGTGGTTTCAGTGTATTATACATGGCAGCTAGAGACTGAGTGTGAACGAATGTGGCCTTTTTGTCTTTCCTCGCGCTACCTCGCGCACATGCAGGGGAGGGGGTTTTCATGT
>JAUUDZ010026400.1:0-35306 GCA_032361705.1 Panulirus versicolor | reverse complement strand
ATATATACGCATGTACATATTGATACTTGCTTGCCTTCATCCAGTCCCGGCACCACCCCGCTCCACAGGAAACAGCATTGCCATCCCTCGCTTCAGCGAGGTAGCACCAGGAAAACAGACAAAAAAAGGCCACATTTGTTCACACTCATTCTCTAGCTGTCATTTGTAATGCATCAAAACCACAGCTCCCTATCTACATCCAGGCACCACAGACCTTTCCATGGTTTACCCCAGATGTTTCACATGCCTTGTTTCAGTCCATTGACAGCAAGTTGACCCTAGTACACAATATCATTCCATTTCACTCAGTTCCTTGCACACCTATCACCCCTCTGCATGTTCAGGCCACATCATTCCATTTCACTCTATTCCTTGCACACCTATCACCCCTCTGCATGTTCAGGCCACAATCACTCAAAATCTTTTTCACTCCATCCTTCCACCTCCAGTTTGGTCTCCCACTTCTCATTGTTCCCTCTACCTGTCACATATATCTTCTTTGTCAACCTTTCCTCACTCATACTCTTCATACGTCCAATCCATTACAGCACACCCTTTTCAGCTCTCTCAACCCTTTTATTACTTACTTGATCAAAACAACTCACACCACAAATTGTCCTCAAACATTTCATTTCCAACACATCCACCCTCCTCCATACAACCCTATCTATGACCCATGCCTCACAACCATATAATATTGTTGGAACTACTATTCCTTCAAACATACCAATTTTTGCTCCCCAAGATAAAAGTCTCTCTTTTCACACATTCTTCATCACTCCCAGAACCTTCGCCCCCTCCTCCACCCTGTGACTCACTTATGCTTCCATGGTTCCATATTGTGTTACTAGACTCTGCTTTCTAGAAGACACACCACGAGTGAAAAGTCACCTATGGCGAGGCTGTACTATTTAGAGTACAGTCTAGTCAAGGAACTTTTCACTCTGCAGGAGCCTACATTTCCCTGCTTCAGGAAGTAGTGCGGCCTTGGGTTACAGGAGTTTTTAGAAAGGTCCTGGATAACACCTGGACTCTTTCATAGAAATTGGTCTTGGGGTAACTATTAAATAAAAGCATGGTAGCACCATTAACTGATGACTGAGCCTTAGGAGAAAAATTCTCGCTTAGGTCCATCCTCCCTCCCTTTTTAAGTTAATTAATACAGGGGGAGGATTTCTCGTCTCTCACTCCCATCCCTCTTAGTTCCCTTCTGTGACATGGTTTTGTCACCTTTCGTCAACTCACACTAACATCTACAGATCAGAAATGCGACACATACATGCAACCTCTCTATACAGTCTACATTCAAATTCTTTCAGTTTAGTGGAGCTTTCAATGCATCTTGTAAGATTTTACCCCACTATCTAGCTCTACTACAACTACCCTTAATGAACATCATTCCTAATTACTGTATCTTCACTCATCCACAACATTAAGTCATGCCTTATTCAAAGTATAGACAAACTTTGACAACCCATCTCTCAAAAAAATCATACAATTACATGGTTTTACCCTCAGCATCCTCCTTCCATACATATCAAAGCAACCCATAATTCTGTCTACTTCTCTGATTCAGCTAACAAACAGCATTATCTGCAGAAAACAACTGTGGTACCTCTTATTTTATTCTGCCATGGGAAAACTGTCAATCTACCACATTCTCATTTCTTTCCATCAAAAAAAATCATGGTCATATTAGTCTTGATGCAATCTCATAGTTATTTCTAATCTCTTACTTATAAAATCAATGACTCCCCCAAATGCACAGTTTCTGTTAAAAAAGGCTTTTAAATGCATTCATAAGTCTTCTGTATTTACTATGTAGAGTCAGAACTTTACCAAAACGTTTCTGATATACATTATAATGCCTTTTTTAATCCATATATGCTGCATATACTTTTTTCACAGCTAATACCCATCTGAATTAAAAAACCTGATCTTAACATCCTCCTCCATTCTTATGGTCACCATCTTCTAGACCAGCAAGGAGTTCACCAATTAATCCTTTTACCAGACAGTCTTACCATATATCTTACCAACCATGCTAACATGGCATTCTTCTGTAGCTTTACAAGCATTTATGTTTCCCTTAGCTATGTAACATGGAACAATTACTGTTTTTGCTCAAATACCAGGAACATGACTGCTTTTCAGTGCCTCCATACCCTGTTTCCAAATAAGTACAACAATGCCTAAGGAGTTTACCACCACTTACCCTGCTTCCTGAACCTGGAGAGTCATGATTATTGGTATGCTGAAAAGAGGGAACACCCTACATAACATGAAGAAGTGACAAACTAGCAAGATTGGCTGGAACTACAGTTGTGGTTCTTAAGAAAGGTGACAGTGTTGTTGACTAGTTAGTCAGGCTATTCAAGACTTCTATCACCAAAAGTAAGGTGCCTTACAAAAAGCAAAATGCACATATAATGTTGAGGCATGGGGAACAAAAGCTTGAATTACATAGGTATAAGTCTGTTGAGTATACCTGATAAGGTTTATGGAAGAATGGTGCATGAGAGGGTTGTGACATGCACAGCACATCTTACTGAGGAGTAGCACATGGATTTAGGAGAGGTAAGGTGTGTGTAGAGCATGTGTTCCATTTTGAAGGAATATATATGTGGCAAGGCTGACAGATAGGCCATGTGGAAGATACTACAGATATATTGGGTACTAAGTATATACTGGGTACTAAATGCAGAGGAGATTTTCCCAGGAGGGTATGGCATGTGTGTAAGTAGAAATGAAGGGTGAGTAGTTCCTGGTAAATGTGAATCGCTGTCAAAGATATATAATGCCAACATAGATATTCAATCTGTTTCAGGAAAAGGTGCTGAGGGAGGTGGATTCAAGGGTTTTAGAATGAGGAGCAGGTTATGGTTAATTGGCTGATGTTTACAAATGACAAAAGCCCTGTAGGTAGTCTCTAGAAAGAAACTCCAGGAGCTGGAGACAGATTAGTAGCATGTGAAAGGAGGAAGTTGACAGTATACGTAAACAAAAGTAGGGTGACAAAGTGCAGTGCAGTACTGGGTGAGACCGGTTGGTTTGAAAGTAAGTTTGAACTATGAGGACCTAAAGGAAGTGGACTGCATTATATGCCTTGGAGTGGGTGTAGAAGCAGGTGGAACCATGGGGGCTGAAGCAAGTTATAGTAAAGGAGGAAGTTGATGTACTGAAAACATTAACAAGCATGTAGGAGGTAGGGTTAAAGTCTATCAGGGTAAAGATGGGTATGTCTGAAGGTACAGTAATCATAGCAGTGTTGTCTGGATGAGTCTTGGGCCTTGAATGCAAAAGAGAGTGGATGTGTTAAAGTTATTCCATAATGCCAGTGCAAGAAAAGTGTAAGAACAATCTGATTCCAAAGGCTGACCAGGTTGTTCTATAGTCATTCATACATATGAAGAGGGTATGTTATTCCACCTGAAAAGTGGAATAACAAGGGGAAAGAGATTGGCCAAGAAGACATAAGAATGGAGTGAATGAGTTTCTTTGGTATCAGGGCAGGCCTGAACATTCAGAAGAGCAAGCATGCAAGAGACAATGAACTCCACTGATGTGGCATATGGGGGTGATATGTCATCTATCAATGAAACCAGGATATATGAAGTTATCAAGGTATTCTGTGGGGTTTTGCTATGGCTGGTAAGCCCTGATTTTGGTGTAGTATGCATGACAGGTAGATAATGGACGAGTGCAAATCAGGCATAAATGATTCAGATCGGACACTTGATTTTTTTAACAAGTTCATCCATCCCCTCATGTACCTTCATTTTCTGATAGAAGTAAAAGCCTAGCCAAGTGGGAATTTCCTTTTTAAGGCTAAGTTGATTGCTCCTGAGTGTCATTAAAACATGAAAAGGTGAGCAAAAAAAAAATTATAACTTACTTAAATGCAGTCTACAAAACTTTTTAAGATATCATCTCATTACCATGAACACATACACAACTAATTGGAGTAAAACATAAATATCTCATTTACAACTGTCCCTTAGAGGCTACCTACATGGAAACCAATATACTTGTTAGGACAGAGTCCTATTTATATCTCCTTCGCTTGGTCTGCTCCTATCATAACATTTCTAGCATCAATTTATTCATTGCCTTCATCGTCAAAGCTTTAACCTTTTACCCTTTCATCACTTTATCATTATCATTTACTTTGCTATTTATACTGTACAGTTCTAATATCTAATAACTGTAACTGGTCATCAGTCACTCTCAAAGCAATGTCAGGAAAAATACAGTATACCGTACCTAACAATAGTGACAGTAACACACATGCATGTATGAAATAAGCGAACTTTAATGCTAAGAATGCCACTGGATGACGAGCCCCAACAACAAAAATGAAAGTAATATATCTTTTCCAGTTATATAACAAGTCCCAATAACAAAAAGGGGAATCACACATTTTCTATTTATTAAAAAAGTCACATCTTCCCTATCAAGAGATGCATTTTTGAATGCCAGATTAAAAGTCTAATTCATCGTCTATGGCAAATGCTGTTCAATTCAGACATAGTCAGATCTAGCAGCATAAAGAAAAAGGAGAGATTAGCTGAGGTACTAAAAATGAAACAATATAAAGAAATATATGAAAGTTTATTGAACAAAAAGTGAATAAAATTTTGTACAGTATCATAACTGTATGTACTGCTATTCAAAGGGATAATAACAATTTTCCCTTAGATGAGTTCCCTAATCATGGCAGCCATATGATCAACGCCACAGCTAACTTTGATTATCTGTCCACCTATGGAAACCTGAAAAGTTTTATAAGGTTATAATTCACAATTCTGAAGGGTCTGCTGAGCTAAGCAATGAAAGTGACAGAATCTGGATAAAGTATACAGTTTGGATCAAACAGCATTTACATTAATTTGGCATGGCATTTTAGGAATATATAAAAACTGGTACACAATACTGAAAAAACTATTGAAAAACTTTCCTGAACCTAGACAAGGTGAGATATAGTTAACAAACATAAACTATAGCAGAGTGAGCCCATTGCCATGATAAATGACAAGTCACATACCAGACAATTTCTATCAAGCCAAAGAAAAGGTAGCTCAATGCAGTCTCAACCATGATTGTACCAAGTTTCAAGTGTGTCTTAAGAGTTTCATAGAAGATTGTCTGGAATGACTAAATCACTGGGGTTACAAAAAGAGCATTGTATGCTTTCAGCTTAACCTTTCCAGGCTTAGAAGATTTTTAGGACTCGAAAATTATTCCAAGACCTAATGATTCCACTACTCAATCACATGGTAAATTGGTCTACTTACAGTGTGGGGGTTATTAAGTGCCAAATATGTATAGGGTAGAGCAAAGAGTTTTTGAAAAAAGTATTGTGGACAGGACAAAAGACAACCCAAAGCTTTTTCATAAGTTTATTAGGAGCACTCAATCAGTTAAATCAGGATAAGGTACTCAGGAGGAAGGACTATGGTGGTAGACAAGGATATATGTGAGAAGTTTAATTACAAATTCAAATGTGTCTTCACAGTACTGGGGAGGTAGTAGGAGGAAGGAGTCTTGTTAAGTTTAAAAGATTAGAAGCAACAAAATAATCAGGCTACTTAAGTAAGGCGACCCCAAACAAGGTACTCAAACCACATGAAGTCCCCATTTGTGCTAAGGCACTTTCTTGGACACTTAAAATACTGTCAAATACGAAAACAGAGGAAGGGGTATATTGAAAGATGTGGAATAGGGCAAATGTCATGCCTATCTTAGCAAAGAACAGAAACAGAAGTACTACATGCCTGTTTTACTGATGGGTGTTGTTTGTATAACACCAAAAAAAAAATAATCAGAAAAAAAAATAGATGATTACCTGCAATGGAAAAACTTTTTAAGACAACATGGCTTTAGAGAAAGGTGTTGCATCATGAACCTGTTAGACTTTTAAGACAGGTTGAGCTAAGTTTTAGACTAAAGAGATGGAAGGGTAGACTGCATTTTTCTAAACTGCCAGAAAACCTTCAACACTGTATGCTATCAGAGGCTGATTAAGAAACTAAAGCCGCAGACAGTTAAAAGGGGTAAACTCCTTTACTGGGTTAAGGATTACCCATGTTGTAGAAAGCAAAGGATGCAGGTAAGAGGCACAAACTCAAAATGGGTTACTGTTACTACTGGCTTGCCACAGGGATAGGTGATGGGCCTACGCTATGCTAAGTGTATGTAAATGACTCACCGGAAGGACTAGTCTCACACCTAAATATGTTTGTGGATATCAAGGTTATGAGAAAATTTGAAATAAAAAATTATCACATCAGCTTACAGAGGAACTTGGACGAACTCTAAAGCTGGTTTGACAGATGGACGACGCGATTCAATCTAACCAAGTGAACAGTAATCAGACTGGAATACTTTTATCCATTGAAAGAATCTTCCTTATTCCTGGGAAGACATCCAGCCTCCTATGAGGGACAGTGTTAAAAGCTTTTACATATAATCTCCCCAGCATTCTCTTTTGTCTGCAATGTAGCTCATTCTCTTGTAGAAATCTAAGATGTTCATCATACATGGCCTCCTTTCCTGAAATCATGCTGTCACTCACTAAGCAGTTTCTAATCTGCAAGAAAGTCATCCACTTGCTTTCTGATTATTTTTCCAGTACTTCACTGACCAAAATCATCAAGGACACTGGTAATTTAGCTTCACTGAATATTGAGATATTTCATGACAAGTATGAGTATTCTGTTTATGCCCCCTTTGGACATTTCAAGTCTTTCTAAGACCTCCTCACCATTCCATCTCACTTGTGCTGGGACTATTATGTTTTCCATCATGAAAACATTTTTTAACTTGACCTTGCATATCCTTATATCTCCTAAAGCTCTTCCCTCAAAACCCTCAGCCCCATTGGCTAACTTTCAATTGACATTTTACTCCTAAAGAATTTATGAAAAAGTTTTGGACTGTCTCATGCCTTATCCATAATATTCTCTTCAAAGTTTATATACACCTACTCCCACTGGGAATTCCCACAAGGGGGTGGCCACAACAATACAGTCTCCATAACTAGCGAACTTCTCTTTCATTATACTGATAAACTCTTTCCTTGCACTTTCACACCTTCCAAAAGCTGACTTGCTGGTGTGCTACCTGTATCTTCTCTAGACCACACTGTCAAGTTCCTCTGCTTTTAGGCATTTCATCAAACTCTCCACAATCTTTTTCCCTTCACTCTGTATTTAAGGTTAAAGGTACCCATGTTCCTACTCCTTCATTGTAAATTTAACAGAACCTTTCACTACAATACCATGGTTCCTGGCTACTGAATATCATTCCCCAATTTATGCTAATGCAAAACTTAATGAATTCTGTTTAATTTCTATGACTGTATCTTCTGCTTCAAACAGGTCACAACATCAAAGTTGAGTTTAAATGTGATTTTGTGGTTAGAAAGAAGTGATAAAATGCCCAATGTGTATCCTTCAATAACTGTGATTGAAGGATCTCAGTTCATGGGAATAAACAATCTGGCAACCTTGGGACCTGACCACTGCCAGACCACAGAAAATGCCAGAAAATAGAAATTGACCCCGAAAAGGCTCTCGGGTGATCACTCTTACCAATCACTATCAGCATGGTTTTATGTGTTCCTGCAGCATTGTTGCAGCCAAGAATTGTTATATCTTTGGAATCTTTACCCCAGATGGAGACTTCTCAGTATCTTGGGCATGGGTTTTTCGTAGCGTACAACGCCATTACAGGGCAGATTCGTCAGCATTATACACTTGTTCTGGGGTATAAGAAATTAACAGGACTGTTAATTAGCTTAGCTGCAGTGTAAACAGATTCTGGTACCTTAGCAATGTTAACAGCACTGCCCTAGTGGCAAATCCACAAATAAATGGCAGTAGATTCAAAACATGCCAGACCACAGAGTGCCAGACGAGAAAGGTACAACCTGTACCTCTTTATGAGTCAAGAAAAAAAGAATATATTTTGCTGCATTTTGTTATTGTCCACTGGGAAAAAAAAAGCATACTAAAATGGTTAGGATGACTGAACTTTGATACTGGTTACATTCCACAGCATTATAGAGGGGCAGCAAAAAGGACAATGATTATAGACACAGTCATCAGTCCTTAGATGTTTAAGTAACCTCCAATAAAAAAAACTCAATCAGACAAGTACTTGAAATATGTCTTTCAAACACTGTCAACAGAAACTGGAAAGGACTTGCAGCTAAAATGTTCTGGTATGCCATGCTGATTGGCCCCCATGCCTAAATACATTACAAATTGGATGATCAAGTTGTGAATGAGCCTAAACTGGCAAAACACTAAAAGAATGATTTTATTCACAGCAACAAATATTAACTTCATATTTACCACCTGCATAAGACATGAGATTAAATGGTTCTGCTTTTGAACCCAGGATGAAACAACTTTCATCAAGAGTATTACATCATCCTTTGCTCAACCCTCTCCACGCTCTAAAAAGCTAATTTACATGTTAGGAATTGCCTTGTGCCCTGTCCTGCTGTTGATGCGGCTCACATTCATCAACAACTTACTCCTGAAGAAGAAGGCGAAGTTCCTCTCCTTCCTGGAGGAGCACCACATGCAGGGGCACTCCATCCACCTCCCTCTCCTGGGACAGGTGCAGTGCAAGGCTTTCACCCGGTCTGTGGCGGAGGTGCGAGATGTACCCATCCCCCTGCTGGCCAATGCCTGGAAGTTCCTGGGCATTGTCAGGAACCTGGTAACCTTGGCAGACCTGGCATCCAAGCCCATGGTGCAGGCGACGTACCCCCCAGCTCCTCGCAGGTTTTGTCAGCCGGTACATCCTCCACTCCTGGTGTGGGAGAATGGCCCTGTGGCTGACCATCGTGGCGGTGGTGTACGTGTGGCATTACTTCGCCAATAAGGCTAGGAAGGCTGCTCCAACACCAGTCAGGGATACTGCTCCACCAGCCTAAAAGGCTGAGATGGGTGCTCCACCAGCCCAAAAGGCTGAGATGGCTGCTCCACCAGCCCAAAAGGCTGAGAAGGTTGCTCTACCAGCCCAAAAGGCTGAGAAGGATGCTCCATCAGCCAGGGACACTGCTCCACCAGCCCAGAAGGCTGCTCCACCAGCCCAGGACACTGATCCACCAGCCCAGAACACTGAGAAGGTTGCTCCACCAGCCCAAAAGGCTGAGAAGGCTGCTCCATCAGCCAAGGACAGTGCTCCATCAGCCCAAAAGGCTGAGAAGGCTGATCCACCAGCCCAGGACAGTGCTCCACCAGCCCAGAAGGCTGAGAAGGCTGCTCCACCAGCCCAAAAGGCTGAGAAGGCTACTCCACCAGCCAAGGACAGTGCTCCACCAGCCCAGAAGCTGAGAAAGCTGATCCACCAGCCAGAGCAGTGCTCCAACACCAGTCCAGTTCGATGTTCCACCACCACCACCCTGGTTCGATGTTCCACCACAACTAACCCGGTTCAATGTTCCACCAACAGCATCCCGGTTCGACATTCCACCCCCGTGGTACCACCCTGGTACGATGTTCCACCACCAGTCCCATTCTGGTGCTACATTCCACCACCACCACCCCAGTTCAATGTTACACCACCACCACTCCTGTATTTCCCTAATCTCATAACCTTCACTCTAATCCATTTTAGTGGACTACTATCCTTCAATTTTGCCTTCCACACCCAAAATTTCTAAATAACCTTTCCTAAAAAATATCTATCATTACCATCCACTTAAGCTCCTCATTAACTTTTCTCATCCCATTGCACAATAAGAATCTCCATATTACTGACCAAAGACATGTAAATATTTTGTAGGAATTAATTTCGCCAAACAAACATCCCTAGATCAAACCTAACAGGTTGGCAAGGGAAAGAATACCCAGCTCCCAGGGGTGATTTGCTATCATACTACCTTGGATCAAACATTACTTACCCTTACTGGAAAATATTGATTCTTTGTGTGGCCTTGACCTAGACAGCCTCCAGGATTCTTGCCCCAAGTGAATAAAGAGCCATAATTATTCAATGCAGCAAAGTGGTTGATTCCACATGTTACAGTGACAACCTGAAATGATAATGAATATAGTTTTTGAAGGCAAAGTCACTTCTCTACAGCAGGCCATACTCTATGAAAATCTAATAGAGCAGTTGCTTGGTGGAGGATTAAAACACAATTTTACCCCCAGAATGAGGTATAATCATCCATGAGAATTCACCCCATGACCATCAAAAAACATGAGGCCAGCACTCCCTAGAATTTAACAAACATATGATAACCTGTCCAGGTCTGTCATCATGGTGCAAAGGTGAAATGACATGATGCAAACAGCCACTACCACTAATCACTAGCCACTGTCATTTCTGCCTCAAACCTGTTACTGTCAGGAATCAAGAAATGGTTTTTCTGAAAAAGGTATGAGGGGAAAGAAAATTAAATGGGTACTCAAGAGCCTCCTCATGGTAAAAATAAATATCTTTCTTCAAAAATCTGACATTTCTCACCTATTGACAGAGCCCTATGAACATGTGGAGGTATACCTACATTGAGGAGGATACTTTTCAAGAACTTAAATAAAAAAGTCACAAAGCTTAAACTTAATGACATTTTAGTCCCCATTCAAAGAAAGAAGACTGATATAAAAAACATCATATATTGAGGAGGTTACCATCTTTCCTACTCCATATACGCAATACTTATGTATGTCCCTTTTCCAAAACAGTATTATGTACATCCCTTTTTTAAACCACCATTCACCAATCCTTTTTACCCACAAAGTGCATAAGAAATATTGATCAACCACGACGCAATCTACTTCAATTTTTACCCACATCATTCTGGGGCTCACTTCCTCATACTTTCCCATAACTCTTCCCATCACTCTAATCCCTACCTTTACCCTTGAGACTTTCAAAAACCATTCTTCCCCTTCTTGAGCTTTGTTTCAGAAATGGTCTCTCTCTCTCTCTTCATCTAGGTTATATTCACACACATTAAGATATCCCAGTCTTTTGTGATACATCTCCTTATGTTCCAAATATTTCAGCACACCATGGTCAGCATTCTCCGTCAAATAACCCTTAATACCATACGTCATTCCTTAAATGATAAACCTCCCTCACAACAAATGTTGTCTTCATTTCCGACTTGTCCACCTTTTCCGTTTCTTTTGCACTCAACACTGTGGGGGCTATGTCTTCAAATATAGCCATTTTTGCTTTACGAAACAATGATCTTACTTTCTAGACACTCTTTAATGTACGAAGATCCTTAGCCCTCTCTTCCACGTACATCTCACTTTAAACCCCCATGGTTCTATCCCCATTACATCTAATCCCAGGTACCAAAAGTGCACAGCTTCCTCCAGGTCCCTCCTATTCAAATTTAAGCTCAAACCATCTTGACTCTCACCCTTGCTGGACCACATTACCTTACTCTTGTTCACATATAGTCTCAATCTTCTTCTATGAAACACTTTTCCAACATCTGTTACCAGATGAATATATATCTATCTTCAGGTGTTACCAGACTTTACTAGCTCAGGGTAACACCATGAGTGAAAAGTTACCTTTATCATGGTTGTATCATTAGGAGTACAGTCTCATCGATTAACTTCTTACTCAAAAGGAGGCTGCATTTCCCAGCAACTGGATATAGTGTAGCCTTGGGTAGCAGGATCCATTGGAAAGGTCCTGGGTAATACTAGGACTCTCACTCAAATTAGTCCTAAGGTGATTATAAATGGAGTGAAAAAGATTTTGAGTGATACATACATATACATAACATATACACATACATACATATACATACACAGACATATACATACATACATACACATGTACATATTCATATTTCCTTGCCTTCAATCCATTCCCAGCACCACCCCACCCCACAAGTAACAGCATTGCTGCCCCCCACTTCAGCAAAGTAGTGCCAGGAAAACAGACAAAAAAGGCCACATTCATTCACACTCAGTCTCTAGCTGTCATGTGTAATGCACCAAAACCACAGCTCCTTATCCACATCCAGGTCCCACAAACCTTTCCATGGTTTACCCCAGATGTTTCACATGCCCTGGTTCAGTCAAGTGACAGAACGTCGACACCAGTGCACCACATCATTCCAATTCACTCTATACTTTGCATGCCTTTCACCCTCCTGTACGTTCAGGCCCTGATTACTCAAAATCTTTTTCACTCCATTCTTCCACTTCTGAAACATATATCCTCTTTGTGGATAAAATAAAATACCTACCTTCAATCTGGCTCTCTTACTCTTAATCCTGTAATGCTGTGGATTATAAACTGAATCTGATAATTTCCATGTTACTGACACTCTTATCAGTAGAGTATCTATGGTATGAATTAACATTTTAAACTATTGGTATGACAGTTTCCATTAAATTAGTGATGTAGTCAGCACAGCTGACTCTTAAACCATTGACTTCGGGTTGATCCTTAGCACAACTGAACAGAAAAACAATAATCTAGATGTTATTTCCTCTTTTTGCTGGTGAAATTGTGGGAACTACCAGTAGTTATGGTAAAGTACCACACACAGTTAAGATAGGCCTACCCTGGCTACAACTCATGGCTTGAGTGTGAAGGATATTGAGTTTTAGTTCTTAATAAGGTGGAAAAAACTTGACTTTAATCATTAGAATTCTGGTTAATTTTTTCTTCTTGGGTTAAATATCAGGTCCATAACCTTAAAATGCACCATACTATCACTTACTGCACTCTGGCAAATTCCTGCTTGCAACATACCTCATCCCTGCCTTTAGGGTCCTCCTCTATGGGAGGCAAGTGTTTGATGAGAGCTTTGGTGTTCTCGCTCAGTTTCTCACATATCTCCAGCAAGTGCCCCTTCCTTACCATAGCTGATAGGGCCACCTGAAACAACACATGTATTGTTACTTTAAAAAGCTTCTACTCTGTCATTTCTCACATTCCATGCATGATGGTATATGTAGGATCTTCCCTTAATGCTCTTAAATTTTTTCATAATTTTCTTCCTTTAATGGCATCAAAGATGGATCACTAACAGCAACATTAATTGGAGAGTACATTAGACAATAGGTCAATCAGGTACCAGATACTTTTACAACATTCTAATACCACATGGACAGAATAAGATACCTTCTCTGCTCAGCACAGTTTGCATGTTAAAGATTTCCCAGCACAAACAATAATTTCTAAATGTAGATAAACATATGTTTTTAAGTACAAAAATATCTTTAGGGTTAGTGTAACTCAAGCCATGAGGGATGTCTAAAATTTCCATGGACTTGCAACTTCTTTACCCCAACTTACTGGCAAAAGACACGCATAACCCTCAAATAACTACCTGCCAAATGGATCAGTTGCTTCCTTTAAGAAACTGTGAGAGAAATAATTAGAGAAACAGAAAGATTTGTATGAGGCATTTATGGATCTGGAGGATGCAGATGATAAGATTCATATAGATGCTTTGTGGAGGTGTTATAAATATATGGTATGGGAGGAAAGCAGTTAGAATTAGTGAAGAGTTTTAATCAAGAGAGAAAGGCATGTGCAAGTAGGCATAGAAGAGGGTGATTAGTTTCGGGTGAAGGTGGGTCTGCAAAAGGGTTTTGCAGTGTCACCATGGCTCTATAATAAATTTGCAGATGGGGTGGCTAGGGAGGTAAATGCATGAGTCTTGGAGAGAAGGGCAAGTATGCAGTCTGTAGGGGGTGAGGGGCCTGGGAAATGAGTCAGTTGTTGTTTGCTGATAACTTGACACTGGCGACAGATTCAAGTTAGAAACTGCAGAAGTTGGTGTCTGACTTTGAAAGAGTGTGAGAAAGGAAGAAGTTAAGAGTAAATGTGAAAAAAGCAAGGTTCCTGCATTTAGCAATGCAGAGGGACAGGTTGGTTGGAATGTAAGTTTGGATGGAAAACATATGAAGGAAGTAGGTTGTCTTAGATACTTTGTAGTGGCCATGGCAGCAAAGGGAACCATAAAAGTGGAGGTGAGTTATATGGTAGGTGAGCAGGAGAACTGAGGAATGTGCAAAAAGGGAGGTCACTATCTGGGAGGGGGGAAATGAGTATGTTTTGAAAATTAAATGTTTGAGAACACTATGTAGTATGAGGAGGGTTCATTGAGTAAGTAATGATAGGGTAAGAGATAAGTGTGACAATAAGAAGAGTATGATTGAGAGAGCTACTGAGAGTGTGTTGAAATGGTTTAGTAGACATATGGAGAGGATGAATGATGAGAGACTGACTAAGATACATGTGTCAGAAGCAGAAGGAATAAGGTGAAGAAGTACAAACTGGAGATGGAAGGGTGCGGTGAAAAAGATTTTGAGTTCTCAAGGCCTTTACATGCAGGAGGATGAAAGGAATACATGATAGTGAATTGAAGCAATGTGGCATACAGAATAAAGGACTGATTCAAAGGATATGAAGCAGCCAAAGGAAACCATGGAAAGTTCTGTGGAGCTTGGTTATGGATAGGGAGCTGTGCCTTTGGTGCATTACGCATGACAGCTATAAAATGGGTGTGAGTGAATCAAGCCTTTTCTTTGTCTGTTCCTTGCACTACCTCATGTCAGCAAGGTAATGTCAGGAGCAGACAAAGAAATGGCCTCATTCACTCACATATATTCTCTAGCTGTCATGTATAATGCATTGAAACTAGAGCCTCTATCTACATCCAGGCCCCATAGACCTTTCTGTAGTTTCACCAATCGCTTCACATGCCCTGGTTCAGCACAATGGTAGTAATTCATCCCCTGTACACCAAATCTCACCGATTTTCTCCATTGCTTTTACACCCCACATGCTCCTCCATGTTCATGTCCCAAACCTTCAAAACATCTCCCATTCCATCCTTCCACCTCCTTCCTTGTTCTCTTGACAGTTGGTACAGTTACCTGACATGGACATGAAGTGAAAAGACAGTTGAGAACAAGATGCAAGATCAGCAAGGAAGACATTGGACAATCTTTTGTGATTCTTAAAAACAGCTCTATCTAATTTCCATTTTGTAGTTTAAATTCAAAGAAATGTGTAATTTTCAGTAACGCTTATCACACACACTGAAATAAGAAATCTTATATGAAATGGGGTTAATACAATGGAATAAATAAGTGCGGTTTATAAGACACTCAACTAAGTAATAAGGAGTTAGGGGATAGTTCAAGGGATGCTCACTACAGAGGAGACTGGGGAGAGGGAAACCATGGCTTGTCAAAATAAAATATAGAGACTTAAAGTCCTTTTATATTTTCAAATCAATATTAACCTGTTGAACACTCTCAAGATGCATTACCAGAGAAAAAGCTTTGGGAGAGTCAGGTTTCAACTGGGTTACCATATGTGATTAGGAGATATGTTCCTGACAATTTGCTACTCACCAGTTTCAAGTCTTCTCAAAACTTCCATTTCTACCTCAAAAGAGATACTTTTTGTATCACCTTTGATGTATTTTCAGCACTATCATCATCAAACCATTTTTCAGAAATTTTGCGTATAGATAATATACAATCATTCTTTAAAATGATGAATGAAGCAAATTAAAGATTGGGTATTCATACACATTTAAATAGAAAAAGCAAAAGAAGCCATGCACTTACTGGTCCACAGTGCTCTACATATGCCTCTCGTCACTAGTTGAGCAAACATAAACAAAAATGTTGGATATGACCCATTCATTTATTGTAATTTTTTTACAACCCAATAGAACTACAAGAAAAGCCAATAGCTTTATAGCAAATCAGCCTCCAAAAGGGTATCATTAAACACTGTACATCTACCCCTCAGAAATACGTAGGCTGGATAACATGTTGTTAAAACAATTTAATTACCACCAGTATCCTCAGAAAGTTCGTTACATATTGACATCCCTGTGTCCTCATATGACCCATTACTGATAGTTCACCACCACAAACTATGTAATGATCTACTTTGGGATTAAGAGGAGAGCTCAAGGGAAGGAAAGCTGGGGACTGTAACAGTAGAACTAAAACTTATGCAAAGTAATACAGATTTCTGCAGAAGTCTGATATTCTCGTGATCACTTGAAAAGCTTAGGTGGAAGCACTAAAAAGTACTACAGAGCTCAGGAGAAAGAAGAAAGTACTTACAGCACAATTTGAGTGATCAAACACAAAGAAAAGAAGTTTCAAATTGAACATCTCTAAAGGCCAGAAGCAAAGTTCATGAATGAAAATACCAGATGAGAGCAATGGTCAAAAGGACTGCACTGTAGTAACATGAGCATAAGTGTGATGAAGACTGGAAGCTAGAGGGTGTCATCTCACCAAAGCAAAAAGATGTCAGGACTGGAAGGGTTACTCTAAGGCTGCTGGATCTTCCTCTGTGAACATCAGCTGCCCTCAAAGACATCTTGGTGGTCAAAAAAAGGAGAAACCATAAAGCATAAACCCTATTTTGGACATGAAAACAGTATTCTAACTTTCCTGAGAAAAACTGCTCTCTGTAATGATCATAAGGCTCTGCCTAGGGTTGAAAATGAGATGGAACGAGTAAATAAGGAGGAATGAGTGCACAAAATGATGAAATCTACTAAGGAATCTTGCTTTGCCACACGGTACTGCAAAACATAAATCTATCTACCTCTATGTATCCCTGATACCCGTTCCCTCTGGGAACTCCCTCAAGGGGGTGGCCACAATTAAAGTCTCCATAACTGGTGAACTCCAGTGCTGCTCCTTAGCCTTTTGTACCTCATCTTTAACAGGCCACTGGCAGAGGGCAACTCTAGTGCAGTGTTTTCAGAGGCTTCAAATGAATGTTCCTACTGACTACTACTACCTAATGCGTTTACCCAAAGTTCCTACCATAAGTTTCACCCTACTACTTCTACCTAATGCTCCCACCTATTGCTTCTACCCACTTCTACTTATACAACTGCTCAATAACCACAGATTGTAAAGACCACACTAAGAGGTTATGTTATACAAGAGATGGGACTGAAGATGCAAAGAGTGTCTTATTGGGAAAATCACAAAAAATTTAGGGGAACATAATTCAAAATGGCACCAAACACA
This sequence comes from Panulirus versicolor, assembly GCA_032361705.1. NCBI lineage: Eukaryota > Metazoa > Arthropoda > Malacostraca > Decapoda > Palinuridae > Panulirus > Panulirus versicolor. The sequence goes on along the minus strand of JAUUDZ010026400.1, from coordinate 18,282 downwards.
AGATTTAGGAGCAAAAAACTAGCACTTACCTTGACTCGAGTTTGTGGAACATCTGCAAGCATCTCTAGAACAAGCTCATACCCATTCTTATCTTTTTTATCTTTAGATAGACCTGTTGGTTCCCCTAAAAAGAACCGAAGTCCTAGTGGAGTTCTTGTGATTGCATCAATAGTTCTGCAGAGCAAAAATAAAGAAACAGGTTCTGTTACTATAAAGTATGTACATCTAACCACAACATAACATAGTCCTGAAAACTCAGCCACTTCCACTTGACAGAACTCCAACAAAACTGGGCTTCACATACAACATTAACATGGCATATACTCCGCACACTACAAGTATCAACACAAAAGAACATAAACAAATTAAACACCCTCAATACCTACTACAACCAGTTCTACATAAAGAAAAGAATCCTTTAATGTCCTCTTCAAAAAGTTATTTCACTCCATCCTAAACTAGATCTCACCTCCCTCATTGTCAACCTGTCAAAAGCAATTACAGTATAACAAAAATACAAACCACACAAAACAAGGCTTTCAGAACAATCACTAGCTGCCTGGCTTTCACAAACATTCAACACCTGCACAACAAAACAAGAATATCTCCAATACAATATCACTTCAATATGCGTAGCAATCAGTTATTTCCAACTCCATCAGTCCCCTCCCATCCAGATCACACCATAGGCAATCACCAACTACCAAGCAAAATCAAAAACTTACCCCTGCTTCATACTTAGGAAACTTATACTCAAAGATTCCCCACCCAAACTAACATGACACTGACTAAACACACACACAATAATGATTCAATATGCACTAAACTACAGCCCTCCAAACAGTCTTACACTCCACTCCACTAGAATTATACTAATCTGAAACTACATACCCTAAGAGTGCACATTACGTTTTTTCATTCATGTTCCAGACACCAACCCATTTCTCCAATGTTACAAACACAACCAACATTTCACATGACTCTTTAAGCTCAAGAATAATTTTCCAAGCTTTTTACTGGAATCTTTCACATTATTGTCTGATATCTATGCAGGAGTACTACAGAATATGTAGATCAGATGGTAACTTTAAATAATGTGTGTGAAAAATGCTTGGAGAAATTGGGAATCTGTATGTGGCACTCATGGATCTAAAGAAAGTATATGATAGGGTTGATAGAGATACCTTGTGGAAAATCTTATGAACATATGGTGTGGCAGGAAAGCTACTAGATGCAGTGAGAGGTTTTTATCAACAGTGTGTGTGTGTGTGTGTGTGTTGGTAGAGAGAAGGGTGATTGGTTCCAGGTAAAGGCTGGTCTGCAGCACAGGTGTGTGATATCACCACGACTTTTTAATTTGTTTACGGATGGAAAGATGTGTGAGATAAAATGCAGGGGTTATTTATGGATGGAAAGATGTGGGAGATAAAATGCAGGGGTCTTGGAAAGAGAGGAGAGTATGCAATCAGTCGAGGGTGATGGGCCTGAGAAGTTAATCATTTGTTGTTTGCTGATAACACAGCATTGGTGGCATATTTGAATGAGAAACTGTGGAAAGAGTGTCTGAGTTTGGGAGTGTGTGTAAAGGGAGGAAGTTGAGAGTAGAAGTGAATGAAAGTAAGGTTATTAAGGTTAGCAGGGCAGAACAGGTTAGTTAGGGTGTGAGTCTGACTGGAGAATATCTGGAAGAAGTGAAGTGTTAAGTTACATGAGAGTGGACATGGCAGCAAATTGAACCATAAAAGTGAAAGTGAATCATAGGTTGGGTGAGAGGGAGAAGGCTCAGGGAGCACTGAAAAATGTGTGAAAGGTTGATAACTAGGAGGGTAGAAATGAATATGTTTAAAGGTATAGTAGTGCCAACAAGGATGTATGGATGCTAAGCATGGGCCATAGATGAGGATGTGTGAAGGGCGGATGAATAGGAAATGAAACGTTTGATGACAATATATGGTTGGAGGTGGTTTATTTGAGCAAGTAGTAAAAGGATTAGAGAAAGAAAGAGAGATGGTAATAAGAAGACTGTAGTTGTGAGAGCTGAATAGACTGTGCTGGAATGGTCTGAACATATAGAGATAATGTGTGAGAAGAGGTTGACAAAAAGGATATATGTACCAGAAATAGATGAGGAGACCAAATTGGAAATGGAAGAATGGAGTGACAAAGATTTTGAGTGACTGGGGCCTGAACACTCAGGAGAAAGAAAGATGTGCATGAGGGAGAGTGAATTAGAAAGAATGTGCTTTCAATGGAATGAACCAGGACATATGAAGCAGCCAGGAAATACCAAAAAAAAAAAGTCGGTGGGGCCTAGTTAAAGAATGGATGTAAGAGAATATAGTCTTTAATCATTTGTTCCTGGTGCTACCTCACTTACATAAGAAACAGTGAACAAGTATGAAAGTAAGTTCTTATTTGGTGTATTCCAAGACTTTATTACAGACTCAACAATGCTGTTTCTTGCTGAGATGCTTTCAGTTGTACTGTACACTATTTTTGATACCCCCAGTTTGTTGTCATATACAGGTTATAAAGTACTTAGCTTTTCTCTTTCAGATGCAAAGTTTGAGTTCTCTCATTTCTCATCAGTCACTAAGAGAAAATGGTGCTCATTACTGAAGTACACACTATACAAAAGACTGAACAAGGAAGAAGTCTGTTGTTTACTATTATTAGCATATCTGAGAAAAGGATAAGAACACATAATAATATTCTTGTACTGCATACCAGGTTTCACTGACTCATCAGTTGAAAATCTATTCTTTACAACATAACTTTATAATCTTTTAGAAGTGTGATTACAATCAAGGAATGTTAGAGGAGGAACTGAAAAGTGTTAATGTGACATGCTAGCAGAGGCTTTTCTATCATTTTTTCATACTTATTTACTGTTTCCTGCAGTAGCAAGGCAGTTCCAGGAACAGACAGGGAAGAGGCCTTATTTACCCACATCCATTCACTATCTTTCATGTGCAATATACCAAAACCACAGCCTCCTATACACAACTCAGCCCCACAGATCTTTCTGTATTTTCCCCTGGTTGCTTCATGTATCTCAGTCTACTGACAGCAAGTCATCTCCTGTAAGTCACATTGCTCCAATTTACTCCATCCTCTGCATGCCTTTCACCCTTTTGGATGTTCAAGCCCCAAAGATTTAAAATATTTGTCACTTCATCCTTTCATCTCTGATTTGGTCTCTCCCTTCCCCTTGTCCCATCCACTTTTGAAAAATTTATCCTCTATGTCAAAGTCTCCTCACCCATTCTCTATATATGTCCAAACCATGTCAGCACATCCTCTTCAGCTCTCTTAACCATGCACTTCTTATCATCATACTGCTCTATTATCCTTACCCTTTTCCATCAACTACAATACTTTTTCAGTATGGTGCAAGGCATACAAGGGATAGATTGACCTGGAGTGATGTGGTTTATTTGGAATGATGTGCTGTCAATTGGGTGAACCAGGGCAGTTAGGGAAACCAAAGAAAGGCTTGTAAGGCCTGGTTGTGGCTCTGGTTTTGATACATTACCCATGACAGCTAATGAGAGTATGTGAACCAATGGGGCCATTTCTTTGGCTGTTCCTGGTACTGCCTCACTAATGCAGAAAATGGTGAACAAGAATGAAAAAAGATAAGTCACTATGCATCAACTGCTAACACTTTTCCTGTCTTATCAAGATAATTACGAATACTGTTCTTATCATTCCCTTCACTAATTAGATGGCACTAACACTTTTAATTTCTTATCAAGATAATTATAAATAATTTTCTTCATTCATCCATTTTTTGGCATTTATACTGCCTCTGATACAATCACAGCAGCCCCTTTTATTCATTACTAAACTCATTTAATATCTCTTCATTCAACCTTCCAACAATGTTCTTTTTAAAAACTGTAAGAAATCAATGATGTCACTTTATCCACTCCCCTGTGAACCATACATTTACCTAATTCAGTCCAGAAATCTCATTATGTTTAATTTTCTGTAATGCTTTCCAATGTCCTGAGTACATCAGAACCACATTCACTCAATTTGCTTTTCTATTAATCATCCACACCCAATACTGATATTTCCAAATAATACTCTTGGTTCTGCCAACAAACCACTATTTGAAGTCTGATCAAATACAAAGAAAACATGTTGATAAATCAAACTAATGAACAATACAAGAATACACAGTGCTGTCCATTACTTAGCTGAGAATAAGATATGGTGAGAGATCAAACTAATGTACAGTAGAGGAATAAATAGTGCCATCCATTACTTACTTGAGAATAAGAAGCTTGATAGACAGTGCCATGTGTGGTTTGTGATACAGAGTATAAAGCTTGTCCATAATATCATGACTGATGAGTATTCTTGTTAACTCACACGAACACTGCAACATCAACTGTGTCAGCCTAACTCCAGCCTTCACATGTCGAATCTGTAGAAATTCATTAACAAAGAACATGCTGTAATTCAAATTTCTATGGATATGTAAAGTAATTGCAAAACAAACAGTCAACACCATTTACCAGTGCAATTTTCTCATAATAATTCATGATACTTGAAGTGATCTATCACATCTCAGGACTTACTCGTCTTTATTTCTGCCATACATCCTCTCTTCATCATCATTTCTACAAACAGTATTCAAGTATGCCCATTCCAAATAAAAATGCATTATCAAAAATGTCAAACAAGCAATAATCAGCTTAATGTCTCCTCTGCATTCATGCATCAGTTCTTTTATTCACTAATGAAAATTATCCACTTAAAAATCAATAGCAACATATACATCTCTGTCGAGCTGTCACGAAGGGATGATGAGAACTCATCCTCAAGGTTAGGTTCATTACTTGAGGGAATTTAATGAACATAAAAAGGAGTAGCTGATATCCATTCTCATCCTTTTCTGAAGCTGCCAATACTAACACATGCAGGAAAAAGCTCTCCAACAAAAGGAGGTAAAAGACAACATTGCTATACTATCCTTGAAAGAAAAGCTTGTAATGAAGAGGACAGCAAGGTTCAGAGACTAACCAGGAGCAAAATTAGCTAGAAAAGTGAGTGTGCACAAGTTAGTGTGAATAAAATGATCTGAGCAGGTATGCGAAAAATGCTGATTTTGTGAAAGACCACCTATCTGTATCTCTGAAACCTGTTCCCTCTAACTACCTAATGGAGGTGACCATGGCAAAGAGTCTCAATAACTCTTGAACTCCAGTGCCACTTCTTAGTCTTTAGAGTCTCGCCCTTAACAGGCCAATGGCAGAGGGCAACTCCAGTGCAGTATTTTCAGAGGCTCCTACCTAATGTTTCTACCTTATGTTCCTTCTCACTACTTCTACTCAATGCTTCCAGCAAATGCTCCTCCCTACTTCTTCTACCTAATATTTCTACCCAATGCTCCTGTCTAAAGTTCCTACCTACTACTTTTAAATACTGCTCCTACCATTTTGCCAAAAGGTAAGACTAACACATAACGTTCACCACAGGAAAATCTAGACTTACAAAGAATAAGCTGCGAGAGTTAAGAGTTGTCAAGGTAAGTGTGATTAAGAGAAATTGCATGTCTGTGAACAGAATACCAACAGAATGCTAGCACTCTATGTGTGGGGTGAGGTAGAAAGAGGAGTCAGCTACCTGGGTAAAAGAGGTGCAACTTGACAACTATGTAGTCATCACTAACCCTTCCCATACCCAAGTGGGTAGTACCCGTATTATACCTCCCTGGTTGGCGGCTGCCTACCTACTACCAAGACCACTGAGTATACCAATGCATATGGACAATCAAATATCAAAAGGAAAAGTGATCAGCAGCTTTGAGCATTGAAGAGCATAAAACAATCTAATCAGCAAATCAAAAAAGATACTTTGCTGAAGACCTGAATTCTAGGAGCTATCACAACAGAACAAAGTTGCCATATACAAGTAATCACCAACTTACTGTAAATAAATACACTGGCACTGCCAGGGAACTAGGATAATCATAAGTACCAACAAAGATTGCAAGATGAAAATTTGGGGAAAAATCACCAACAAATACCTCACAGAAATAGAGACATAACTGATTTACTAATATATACACCAGCAGATAAGGTGGTATCACAGTTGATTAAATAATACAATCCAGAAACTAAAGAGTCAGTTGATAAAACAAATCATGATACTGGTGATGGTGGCTAATGAATGGGAAGTAGTAAAAGGCAGAGTTGAGGTGTAGAGATTGAGTGAGTGCTCTGGACTGCTGAATGTTTGATGACAGGATGGCAGACATGCTGTGTTTGGATCAAGGATGTATGTGAAGTGTTCCTTTCTATGAATACCTGCAACAAGATTCAGCCAAAATGGCAGGGAAATTACACAGCACTTAATGCACATATTGCTTGACGTGTAAGACTGTTCATTTCAGCTGCCCTCTGCACTGCATGATTATCAATTCTTGGTTCATCTGGGATTACGAGAGTCTTGGCAAGTGTACTGTTGAAAGGAGAGCAGGTGGTGAAAGACTTGAGAAAGATGAAGTGTGGCAAGGCAGGTGGAGTGGATGGGATTCTTTATGACTGAGTAGTTAGGAATTCTAATGTTTGCATGATTCATGGTGAGGCATCTGAAGACTGAGTGAATGCCTGTATACTGCCATTGTAAAGACAAAGAGCACAAAAAATGTTAAAATAACATACGTATAAGTTTAAGTGTACCTGGTAAGGTGTATGGGAGAGTGGTAATAGAGAGGGTGATGGCATGCACAGAGCTTCAGAATGGGGAGGAACAATGAGGCTTTAGTAAAGGTGATGTGTGGATCAAGTGTTTACTAAAGAATGTCTGCAAAAAACAGATAAAAAGAAGTATATGTTGGTGGTCTACATGGATCTGGAGAAAGTATTCAACTGGACTGAAAGAGATGCTCTGAGGAAGGTGTTACAAATATATGGTGTGGGAGGAAAGCTACTAAATGCAGCAAAGAATATATAACAAATATGTATGGTGTATGCATGTGTGAGATGGAAGAGAGGAGGGTGAGGGTTCCAGGTGAAGGTGGGTCTGTGGCAGTGGTATGTGATGTCCCCATGGCTGTTTAATTTGTCTATGGATGGGGCGGTAAGGGAGGCAAATGCAAAGGTCTTGGGGAAAGGAGTAGATATGCAGTCTGGGGAGAGTGCACCTTGAAAGGCAAGTCAGTTATTGTTTGCTGATGACAAATTAGAGTGAGAAACTACATAAGGTGGTTTCTGATTTTGGGAGTGTGTGAAAAAACCTAAGAGTAAAAGAGTAAATGCAAATAAAAGCAAAGTTATTAGGCTTAGTACAGAGAGAGAAAAGTGAATTGTGGTGTTAGTTTAAATGGGAAAAACTTCGATGAAGTGTTTTAGATACCTGGGAGTGTTCATGGCAATGAATAGAACAATTCAAGCTAAGGTGAGTCACAAGGTGAGTGAAAGGGAGGGGTAAGGTCCTGGAAGAATTAAGGAATGTGTGGATAGAGAGGTCACTATATGACTGGACAAAGATAGATAAATTGAAATTACTGTAGTCCCAACAGTGCTGTATAGATGTGAGACATGGGCTCTAGATGAGAATGTACTGAGGAGGGTGAATGTATTAGATAAGAAATGTTGAGAAAAATATATGGTGAGAGGAGGATTGATTAAGAACTGATAAGGTAAGATAGAGATGTGGTAATAAGACGAGTATGGTTGAAAGAACTGAAGAGGATGTGCTGAAATCACGTGGATATATGGACAGAATAAGTGAATAGAGGTTGACAACAATTGTATATGAGTCAGAAGAAAAGGGACAAGAATGGGAGAACTAAACTGGAGATGGAAGGATCAAGTGAATAAGATTTTGAGTGCTTTGGGTTTAAACATACAGGAAGGTGTACAGAATGCACTTGACAGAGAGAATTAGAGGAATGTAATATACATGGGGTGATGTGATGTCAATGAAGCAGTCAGGGGATACCATGGAAAGGTCAGTGAGGCCTAGTTGTGGACTAAAGGCTGTGGTTTCAGACCAGTACACATGAGATGGATGTTATGAATGAGGCAAAGTCTTCATCTGTTCCCAGCACTACCTCACTAACGCAGGAAACAGCAAACAAGTATGAAAATAAATGAACATTTAAGGACAGCATAAAAATTACAAAAAATAAGAGCATACATTCACAAGAGAATATGAACTAAAATAATTTTGATAAACTACAAAACATAATTTTTAAAAAGAAAATAATCATCAAAATAATCCTTTATAAAAAAGATTAAAAGACTATACCTTATATACTGGCTGCTCTTGGTTAAGAGCTCTCTCGAAGTTAAGGCCCACATCAATCCAGTCACAAAGAGTATCACATATACCTAAAGAAAAGTTTGAAAACTCATAATTGGATTACAAAAAACTATTTTTAAGCTAACATTACGAATGTTTAGCAAGAAAAAGTTATCAAACCAGTTGCAGATTGTGCAAAAGTGCAAATGACCACACTCTTGTTCATTATGCTTTGCAGTACCCATACACTGAAAAGCACAGGGGTCAAATCCTATAGATTTCAAACCTCTTGTCACACATTTTGAAAAGCTTTAAGTTTTTATTAGGATTAAGAGAGAGTTCCTTTGTTTCTCTCAGCACTATAGTAACCTACAAAGTGTCAATGAAGTGATAAACACAGAACTGATTGACTGAAAGAGTGGTACAGTGATCAATAACAGATGCATGCAAAATGACCACACTTATACTTTCCAGTGCATGACAGTTTCTTGATGTTTCCCAGTTAGAGCATGTCCCCTCGCCCGACTGTATTAGTTGTACACCAGTGTTTTCCAACTAGAGGATGTGTCCTCGCCCAATGTTACCCATACTTATACTTTGTAGTTTCCCAGTTAGATGTTTCCTTGCCCAGTGTTGTCAACTGCACATGTTATTAGTAAGGTATGATATTAAAATGTCCAGAGAAATCATCCTTACTCTTAACAATCCAATAGTTCATCCACATCTTGAATACTGTGTTCAGTTTTGGTCATTCTACATTAAAGAAGGACACAGACAGAATGGAGGGAGTACAGCGATGAGCTACAATGATGATTCATGGGCTAAGAAACAAATCCTACATGAGCAAATTAAATGAATCTATCTAGCTTAGAAACAAGAAAGCTGAGGTGGTCTAAGTCAATGATTCAAACTTACCAAAGGCTTTGATAATCTTGATCCATCAGGTCACCTATGACTTTATTCATATGATTTCACTTGCAGCAATGGCTACCAACTCCTGGGCAAACATCTTACCTCAAATGAGGCAAAGTACTTTTTCTTCAACAAGATTGTTAACATATGGAATGATTTACCAATCAGAGTGGTTGAAAGTGGTACCATAGATACTTTTAAGAACAGACTTGATAAATAGTCCATGACTTACATTATTTGTGCCTCCTTAGTCACATTAACAATTTGCATGTTGTCCTTTCTGAATTATCTGTATACACTCAAACTTTTATCACACTACTCTGTGAGTTTCTGATATCTTCCAGTACCACAAAGGACCCAGTGGTATATTGCTGTTTGAATTCCTTTGCATAACCTGTGTTACAAGAGGTAGTAGTTCATGGGCAGCCACCAAACAGGGAGGTATATTACTGGTACTACCTGCCTGGGTATTGGGAGGGACAGCTGCACAGTTATCCAGCACTTCAATGGTTGTCAAGTTGCACTCCCCTGACACAGGTTGCTGTCTTTCTTTCTGCCTCACCCACATGTGGACTACTGCATTCTGTCCACAAACATACAATCTCTCTGTCATACATAACACTTGACAACACTTAACTTGCACAGCTTATTCTTCAAAGCTCAAGATTTTACTGCAATGAGCACTATGCACTAGCCCTACCTTTTAGAAAATGATAGAAGCAATACATAGTAGCAGTAGGTAGGAACATTAGGTAGAGGTGGAAGGTAAGAACATTAAGCAGGAGCATTAGGTAGAGGTAGTAGTTAAGAATATTAGGCAGGAGCATTAGGTTGTGGTAGCCAGAGGGAACATTAGGTAGCAGCCTCTACAAATGCTGCATTAGAGTTGCCCTCTGCCATTGGCCTGTTAAGGGTGAGGCACTTAAATCTAAGAAGCAGCACTGGAGTTCACTAGTTATGGAAATTCTACTGCTGTGGCTACCCACTTTAGGGAGTACAGGTGAGAAAAGGCATCAAAAATATAGATAAATAGATAGATAAAGTACAGGATTCATAAATGCATTTATGTAGGAGGGGCTGCACACTAGGTATTCTGCCACTGATCCTGCACATGGCTAAAGTCAACCCTGATTATGTTTATATTCATTCCCATCTACATAAGATGAATCAAGTGCATGATTTTCCAATTCAGTCAAACATAACCTGAATCTGAAACCAATGTGGTACAGTGAACACAGTCCTACACAATACTTTAATTTTCTACATCATTAATTTTCTACATGAAGTTCACTCATCAAATGAGACACTGTCTTTCTCACCTTCACCCTAGCACGCAAAATTTTTTAAAAGCATTCCTATCATAAATTTCTTTTCAAACTAATAACTATAAAAACCAGGCACTATGAAAAAATAAAACATACCACAAAAAATTATATACTTCCATTTTTCTATAAAACCCTGTGGCTATAGTAGTAGTATATCAAAAAAAAACCATAAACTGTAAGCAAAGTACCTACTTCCTTAAAAGGTGCATTAATCATAAATCAGTTGGTGTGGATGCTAATCATTATCCTTGAAACTCACCATATCCATTTTTTGCCATCAAAAATGGAAGCCCCTTTGGAAGTAGCTGACATACATATTCCATGGCTTGCACCCATTTCTCCCCATCTTCTTCCCTGGCATCTTCTACTTCTGTTTCCATTATGTCTTCCTCTGGAGCAGCCACAGGGATAGCTGTCTCAGTAAGAAGACTTTCAAGCTTGAGTGCCTGTAATGGATTGAGTTGGTTATAAAATTAATAGTAAATTGATTCTGAAGTAAAGATATTTCCTTCTAGACTTGAACAACTCATAAACCAAAGAGGCCTGTGCCCTAAGGCCTCTTTTGCTAATACCACGAGACAATAAAGCAGTAAGCCAACACTACTGTAAGGGGTGACTATTCCTAAAGCAGTGACTAATTATAAAAACCAACTGCAGGTGTAGCTGAATGACTAATAACATCACAAACTAACTTAATTCAACTAACTATAATTCATGCTTATTCCTCAGACAGCAATTTGTCCACCTGATGGTAACATAGTAGCCAACTCCTCAGCAAACTATGTTTGAGAAAAACCTGTGAAAGGGGTGGATGGATTAGAAACTGTGTGCTTCCATGATTTGCATATCTTTCAATATATCTATTACCTTTGAACCAGACACTGTTAAATGTTGTGTTTCAGTCTCACAGCAAAATTATACACATCCACAACCCAGGTCAAGTGTGTTAAAGGGTAACATGAACTTGCAAACTAGTGTACATATGCGCTTCTCACTTTCTCATTAAGCATGTAAAGTGATTCCTGCACCAGTCTTGCTTGATTCCCATGCTATCCTTGCTTCAATATCTGTGTCAGCCTTTATATGCCCAATGTGTGCTTTCCCATCTCAACATACCAGATCAGATTTCATAACCTTTAACTTGTGTTATGAGTCTTCTTCTAGCATCTGTTCATGCAGAGCACGTTGTGAAGTATTTATTGCACTTGTTAATTAAATTTCACATTATAGACCTTAGAAGTGTTCAAAAATAGTACATTTTGTAATTAAGTTTCACATTATAGAGCTTAGAAGTGTTCAAAGATGGTACACTCAAAATACTCAAGGTCACTTGTGCTGAGATAGCAAAGTAAGGGAACTTAACAAGCACTAAGCCTTCAGAAATATGGTCAGTAGTCACAAGAGTGAAAGTCCAGAACCGTGTAGTTCTGGTCACTAAACAAAGTGATAGACTAAATAGTGATCTTAACATTTTGATGATGTTCATGACTTCTAAAATTTTTTCTTTCTCATGTATTTTTCAGCACGCCACCAACTCAGCAATATTCCATACATATTGGTGGGATACAGTGAAATAAATGTGTGGCAGATAACAAGAAGATACTGAGTGGAGTGTAAGCATTTAAAACTTATTTTCAGAAACTCAGCAATCTTCCATACATATTGGTGGGATACAGTGAAATAAATGTATGGCAGATAACAAGAAGATACTGAGTGGAGTGTAAGCATTTAAAACTTATTTTCAGAAACTGAGATAGGCGGTTAATGAAAGAATGAGCTCGTTGCATAATGAGGGGATGCTTTGTGGGATAAGTTAAGGATATATGGGGAAGGGGGACAAATGATGGATGGTGTGAAAGCCTTCTATAGAAGAACAAATGCATGTGTAAGTGTAGATGCAGAGATGAGCAAGAGTTTCAGTACACACATAGGTGTGGGGCAGGGCTGTGTGATATCACCATGGCTTTTTAATTTTCCAAAGGAAGGAACAGAGAAGGGGGCCAGGTGAGGATGTTCCCTCAGAGGCCCAGTCCTCTGTTCTTAACGCTACCTCGCTAATGCGGGAAATGGCGAATAGTTTGAAAAAAAAAATGACTGGAGGGATAAGAGAGACAGACATACAGACATATTTGCTCTTATACATATAGCTACTCATCAAGGAACACCATGTATGCTTACAATCTCCCAAAGGCAAGCTCTAAAGTAATATAGAATGAGCATTGCAATAAAACACCATCAGCTTCTTAAAACTCAAAGTTTCCATTCAGAATAAAATTGGATCATTCACCCAAAGCCTTGAGAAGTTGTCAAGAGAAGGGTTTGGTTGATAACTAACACAGGACTTCAACTAGTTGCTGGAGATGAACCATTCAAATGCTGTGATACGACTGCAAACCATCGTATCCAATTAGGTGAGGTAGTTTAAGCTGGTCATGACATTTCACACCATGTTCCTTATCAAACACAATTTTTGGTCACAAAAGGCAGAAATAGTGGAAGATGTGTATCTGTACACTTAGTTTACTGTGCAGAAACTAGTTGTTCCCTTCAGTCATCAGGACCTGTAGTGATTGCCAAAGTGCATAAGGTGAATATGTTAGTGCTAAATAACCTAACTCCATTCTTAAATCCCTCTCCATTCGAGGTAACATTCGAATGCTAGGAAGATCTCTCAGACGGGACACAGAGTGAAAAATTTTTTATGTCTAAATTTTGAGGACGGATATTATCCAAGTGTTGCCAAGGGTTATGGTATTGTTAAATGAAGCATAACTGATATGTTAGATTCTTTTAAACACTGACACTGGTGAGGTGGGCTGGGCCATGCTGTTATCACTTTTTATGTTCTTTGACAGTCTCACTGGCCATTATTTCACCTCATCTGCTGTTGCTTTTTTAAAAGGTTTTGCATCTAACAGAAAGAGTGTAGAGGTAAATATATGAGAATAATGTAAGTGTATAAGCAAGTGACTTTTGGGTAATCAGTACATAACAAACATCACATAAAAAGTTCAGCATGGGTTCTAACAGCACACAGATTCTGGTGGCAGCATTCTGGTGAAGTGTAGGATGTTTTCTGATGATGCACTGGATGTGAAAAAGATGAATTGTGCAGAGTACAAAAGCATAAATCCAAATTCTGGTTCACTGAAACTTAAATTTGGGAGATAAAAATCAAATCATATTCATGCAATTTTAGTTTTTATGAGGCTGCCATAAATGAGAGTCAGGTGTATGTGAAGAGAGTGTACTGATGGGAGAAGATGTGTAACACAATCTCGGCATTTTAAGTAGATTTTGCATGGGCAAACCTGCTTTATAGGCGTTAAAAATTTTAGCATAAGACTGAAAACCATGTGAAGTCCCAGGTTCTCCTGACCAAACAAATGTTATTCAGTAAGACTAATCTGAAAGGTGTTTTGGAATTGCTCTTCCTACACAGGCAGTTCTCATGGAATAAATACACAGTACAGTAACTGTGATCATGTAACATATTCTTTAACTCCACAATATTTTTCAAACCCCTCTCTTACAATCTACTTATATCTCTGACACTTTTTCCCTTCTGGAACTCCCCCAAAGGGATAGCCACAGCAAAAAAGTCTCCATAACTTGTGAACTCCACTGCTGCTTCTTAGCCTTTAGTTCCTCACTGTTAACAGGCTACTGGCAGAGGGGAAGTCTAGCACAGTGTTTGCAGAGGCTCTTACCTAATGCTCCTGCCTAATGTTCCTACCAACGACTTCTACCTTAAGTCTCTATCTAAACCTCCTGCCTAAATGTCCCTACCCACTACCTCTATCTATGGCTCCTACCACTTTGCCAAAAAGCAGGGCTAGTGCATGGAGTTCAACCACAAAAAATCTACAGTTACAAAAAACAAGCTGTGTGAGTGAAGTGTTGTCAAGCGTTATGTGTGAAAAGGTGAGATTATATGTTTGTGGATGGAATGCCAGAGAAAACAGCTACCTGGAACAGAGGAGTGCAACTTGACAACCACTCAAGTGCTGGCTCACTACGCACATTCACTAACCCTCCTGATACCCTGGCAAGTAGTACTGGTAATATATCTCCCTGGTCGTTGGCTGCCTACCAACTACTACCGACTACCTGTCTTATAATTTCTAATAAAATTTCCATCAATGTATTTTTCATAATCCCATATTTCCATTATCCCTTTTTACTTAAGTAATCCTTATTCCTTCAGAACATTCTATCTCTTCAGTAAATACAAATACTGTCCACTTCCCTCATGACATACCCACACCAACTCACAGAATTCTCTGGCAGATGTGAGCTTTACCAATGAGTTTCCATAACCTGATGGTATGAAAACTGTCAGCATTCCAAATACCTTGAGAAAATTCTGCATGCATCACCCTGCTGTCACTAAAGGAAAAGTGATCAAGATATATATAATGTGTATGCTCATCCAACTCTGGTAATCTGGATAAAAGACACATAAACTTTGACTTAATATACTTTGTTAACACCTTGTATTAGTGTGTGCAACATCATTTGATATGTCTCTACTCACCTGATGAGGCTCCTCTTCTAAATCTTGTCCTTCTACTTCGAGCCTTGCCTTCCATCTCTGATACTCTACCTCAAAGTCAGTAAGAGTGGGACTGACAAGGTATTGTAGCTCAAGCATTTGAAAGTGGCTAGGACTGAAAGGTTTCAACCAATCTTCCCACTCATCTACAAGCCACTCTTCATACTGGTACTCAGGAAGCTCCTCTTCATCACTCTCGATCTCTTCATAGCCAAAAACTTCCACATCCTCACCTAGAAATTTTGTGTACAGTAGTGATCTAAATACAGATGCAGAGAGAAAACTTGGAGAAATGAGTGATTATGGGAGAATGGGGCTTAAAAGAAGAAATGGAGAAGATAAAAGCTGAAGGAATGGTTTATCAAATTCAATGTGTATCAAAAATGACTTCTAAAGTTGTCAACTACAAGGACCCTAAAAGAACCACTGATATGAATTTAGAACCTGAACTACTATGGACAGACAACAGAAGGCCAAGTTAAGAAAACATTGAAATAAGGAAATTACATGCGCTCTAAAGAGATTAACTTTCCCAAAGTCAGTAACTATGAGTTTCTTACTGGATGGTATGACACTTACATTTCTTAAGAATGGGGGTGACTGTGTTGAGGACTAGCCAGTTAAGATTTTCAATTTATGCACGGATCATGGTGAGGTACCTGAGTATTGGCAGAATATGTGTACAATGCCACTGTATAGCAGGAAGGAATAAAAGTGAGAGTTTGAATTACAGAGGTTTGTTGAGGGTACTCAGTGAATTATATAAAAGAGTGGTGATTAAGAAGGTGGTGGCATGCACAAACCATCAGACTAGGGAGAAACAATGTGGTTTAAGAAGTGATAAATGATGTGTGAATGAGGTCTTTTTACTGAAAAATGTTTATGAGAAATACTTAAACAGAAAGATTTTATGTGGCATACAATAAGCATCCAATAGTGTTGAGAGAAGCTTTATGATAGGTGTTATAAATATGTGGTTAGAGAGGAGAAATATTTTAGGCAGAATATGTTGTATGAGAGGAGAGATATTAACGGCAGAGGAGGTTTTATCAACAGAGCAAGGTGTGTGTGTGTGTGTGTGTGTGTGTGTGTGTGTGTGTGTGTGTGTGGGCAAAGAGGAGGGAGAGTGGTTCCAGTTGAAAGTAGGTCTCAGGCAAGGTGTGAGTGATGTTGCTATGATTCAGGATAGGTGGAGAGGGAGGTAAAAGCAGGGGGCTTAGAAAGAGAGGCTGGTACGCAATCTGTAGGGGGTGAGTGGGTCTGGGAAGTAGATCAGTTATTGCCTGCTGATAACATGGCACTGGTAGCAGATCTGAGTGAGAAACTTCAGAAGTTAGCATCTGAGTTTGGGAGAGTGTGTGAAAGGAAGTTGAAAGTAACTGTAAATAAAAGCAAGAATGTTAGGTTAAGCAGTGCAGAAAGACAGGTTAGCTAAGGCTGTGAGTATGAATGGAAAAAATCTTGATGGAAGTGGGGTGTTTTAGATACCTGAGAGTGGACATGGCAGAAAGGAACCATGGAAGTGGAGATGAGTCATAGGGTGGATAAGGGGGAAAAGGTTCTGGGTGCATTGAGTAATGTGTGGAAAAAAAGATAACTATCTCAGAGGGTGAATATGGGTATGTTTCAAGGTACAAGGTATGTTTTGAAGGTAGGTAGTAGTTGGTAGGTAGCCACCGACCAGGGAGTTATGTTACTGGTACTACCTGCATGGGTATCAGGAAGGTTAGTGAAGGATGCATAGTGAGCCAGCACTTCAACGGTTCTCACAATGCACAACTCTGACCCAGGTAGCTGTCTTTTCTCTCTGCCTAACCCACATGACTGGCATTCTGTCCTCATATATACAATCTCTCTCTGTCACTTATAATACTTGACAATGCTTAACACACACAAACTCATTCTTTGTAACTAAATTTTCCTCTGGTAAGTGCTATGCCCCAGCCTTGCCATTTGGCTAAATGGTAGGAGCAATGGATAGAAGTCGTAGGTAGGAACATTATACAAGGACAATAGGTAGAAACTTTAAGTAGAAGTAGTGGGCTGACCATTAGGCAGAAAAATTACGTAGACAGATAGAAGTAGTCTGTTGGAACATTAAGTAAGAGCCTGTGAAAACATATTGCTAGCATTGACCTCTGTCAGTGGCCTTGAGGGAGTTTCAGAAGGGAATGGGCATCAGAGATATACACAAAAAGTTAGATTTAAGATAGAGTATTCCTAACAATCTTGCATGGATGTGAATCAGAGTTAAAGATGAAAACATATGGAGGAGGATGCAAGTATTGGAAACGAAATGTAAGAGGACAATACATGGTATGAGGAAGGTTGATCGAATTAGTAATGAGAGGGTATGAGAGTGGAGTGGCAATAAGAACACTGAGGTTGAGAGAGCTGACGAGGGTATGCTAACATGGCTTGGAGTGAGTGAGGAGAAGTTGACAAAGAGGATGTGTACAACAGAAGTGGAGGGGAAAAGAAGGGGGAGACCAAACTGGAGATGGAAGGTCATCAAGATAATTTTGAGTTATTCATTTACAAGAAGATATTTGAAAGAGGTGAATCATGACTTTACCAGTGTAAATGAGAATGAGGTTAAAGACAAGTGATACAGAGTTAAGATACACTTGTACTAAACAAACGGAAAGACAATAATTCTGAAGATCAAAGTGAGCTACTGTATATCTACATGTGGCTCTTAATAGAGGAATCAGCAGAAAAGCACCAAAATCTTATGTATAGGTGTTCTGAATGAGTCACCTGTCAACCAAGGGACATTCTAGGATAAAGAAAGTTATTATTAGAAACAGAAACATGCACAACAATGAGTCATAAATATCTCTCTTTTAGTTAATGTACTTCCAGCACAAGCAAGGAATGATTATCAGTTCCAGCAGTATAAATTCCACCTTGATACTGATGTGGAAAACTACAAAAGAAATAATGAGAAACTTATTCAGGTACGGAAAAAAGAATTCACAATCACCGAGTGATAAACAAATATTCTATTTATCTATCTTTATCTCCAACACCCGCTCCCTTAGAGAACTCCCATCATGGGGGTGGCCACGGCGAAGGAGTCTGCACATATCCATCCTTTCATGCCTCCCTCACATAAACCAATTAATGCATTCTTCCCCCATTACTTTCTCTCCAGTGCTCTTCAACTCTTGTTTCCCCATGTCACAGGTGGTCTTCCTCTCACACCAACCCCTTTAATCATACTAT
>JAUUDZ010026389.1:0-11130 GCA_032361705.1 Panulirus versicolor | reverse complement strand
TGTATTTTGTGTTTTACGAAATAGATCCAAATGCTAATTTTGGGCTGTTCTCATCAACTTCGTTAAGGCCATTTCAACAAGAGGCCGTAGTCGAAAGTGGGAAAGGGCAACTTAGCATATTATTTTTCACATTTTCTGTGTGCTTTTTATTGTATCTAGCACCTGATCTTCATCATCCATTTTAAAAAAAACTGCTTGATATCGACGTTATGCAATCTATTACAAAAGTTGGACTTTATAATCGTATCCCTTTATTCCTTTTCTCTTTATGCAGGTAGTTCCATGACCCATATCTTTCCGTAAGTGGGGTGGCCAAACTGATTCTTCTTTTTATTTAAACCGCGAATTTTTCAACATTTTTTTTCGATATGCTAAAGGAAGTTATGATGACGACCAATAAGTAATTTATATAATGAAAAGTTTTCGTATGGTGGGGCTATGGTGACAATATGAGTATTACGTCGACTCCGAACACACTCTTAAATCCTTATAGGTTGTTTCTTGTAATGGGATAAACCTAATTAGGCCTTACTTCACTGTGTACTATCTTCATCAGTTTGCATTAGGTTGGATCTAGCATCATTAACATGTATTTAGCCAAGATTAGATCTCGTGACGCTTTCTGTTGTAGGATGTCGCAACTTGAACACTCCTTACTTTCATAATTTTAGCGATATACGCAAACGTACTGGTGTGACAAGCTGTGTATATGTGTGTAAGAGCGGTAATTTGTGCACACGTGTGTTAGTAACGCATGTGTAATAATTTATTATGAAAAACACATTTGTTCATATCTTCAGCCGATTTCAGGACAGGGTTTGGGTGAGCGGTGATTTTTGTAGATGAAGACGAAAATGTAATTTCATCATTTGATTCTTGTTACGTTTTACTTGGAAAAACTTGATCAAAATATAACTGTGATAGCTTACGAATATGGTTGTGTTCAGTGAGTTATATAAACTTGGATGTGGTAAACCATGAACGCCTGAGGGTGCTGGTTCCCGCGCCTGCGCACACAGAGCTCTACTGGTTTCCGTTGAGTGAACGAGTCTTGCTGCGAGCCAACATTTTTAGTTTATACTGGTGTGCCAAGAGTATATTTTGTGCTTATCATCTGTACAGATAAAGGTTAGTGTAGTCGTACTAATTGGGCTTGTTGATGTGATTATAACGAGGAAAGATTTAAGATTTGCTATATTGTACGCACAGTGGTTGCAGGGAAGGTCTCCTGTACGCGCGGATACATGTCCTTGATTATATTATTTGCGGAGGAACGGTCACTTACGTTATGTTTACAAACAGAGAAGTGGTATTGCCCTCCTGTATGTTAAAATTGATAATGAGGGGATGTGTTTTAGGAAGACGATAAACGCAATTGTAGTGACTGGCAGTGTTATGGTTTAGATGTTTGTCCAGTACAGCGGATGGGAGGAAAGACAACGCCAAGATTTGTGAGTTCCATTTAAACAGATCACAGAGGACAGCACGTTGGGTCATGTACTTAGGCATTCAAGACGATTTGGCACCACATGAACACTGGAAGATGTATGAACTGTGATATTTTATTTCCTTTTCGTGTGTATCCGCGTGGGTCCTCCACGCCTGGGCATCGCGCCAGGTTCAGTAAGGACTGTAACGTGAGCTGCTTCTGTAGCTTCCGGTGTTTCCCAGATGCCGTGAAGAAGGATCTGCAAGGAAGAGGTAGCAGTATGTGTAGTGTGTCGTGGGAAGAACCATGGCGTGGCTGGCTTTGGGAATAAAACGATGTAGATGAAGTGGTAGTTGGCGAGTGATGGTGTATGTTTGGGTAGGGTGTTATTTGGTAATTATGAAATTTAAGGGCACTGCTTTGATGATATGAATGCTACTGAATTCATATAAAAAAATTATTATATACCTTAGAGGAAAGTTGGATGAGGAGAGCATGATTAGGGGCATTTTTTGATTTGCTGATAAGTTGTTAGTGGGGATGGTTATGAAGTTTAGGGAAAATAGGTGGCTGCTTAATGTAAGATAAAGGGACAAACTTGTAGAAAGCAAATGAATTTATCAAATTCTTTTGTAACTTCCCCTTAACAACTGACATTTACCCTGATACTCAATGTCATAGATGAAATATAGGAAAAATGTCAGTTCGGTCCTTTCATTGAAATTGTGTGTACATACTGAGTGCCTATTTCTGTAATGCTAATGATATTTTTATGAGTTTAACTTTGTCTTGATACTAGCTTTAGACAATGAGTGATCTTATTCTGTAATGCTAATCTAGTGTTTAGAGAATTCATTGATTGCAGAGTATGATCCCAAGTATTATAGATGTTAAGTGATATTAGATAAGGCAATAGTAGTATAAGTATCGGGGAAAATATGGGTTCTGTTGATGAAAAAGTCCAACAGAACCAAATATGAACCATATCAAAACTTTCTAGCAACTGAGATTTATGGTAACTAGGGACTGAGCTAGGATATTTGGGTGTCTGCAGGACTGTTTTTTCCAAAAATTTTAAGTATTAATTAGGAATTATTAAGAAAAGTTAGAGGAATCTGGTAAATTATCCAGTGGATTACTGATATACTGTGAACTTCAATTGATGCTAAAGGTCAATATCTGCAAAATCATTATCATCATAATTAGTTCCCTGAAGACTGTCAGTAATTAGCTACTAAATGTCGTAAGGCATACAACTGGGCCATATCCTACTCTAATCTTGTTATGCAGGTAACCCAGACATTAAAGATTCTTTCCCTGGTGTTAACTGTAGTTGTTTGTGACAAAGGCTTCTCTGTGTACCAATGAAGTGCTCCTCTCAGTTTGAATGATGGTGGAAAAGGCAATTCATATAAGTATGGCAAAGTTCCCCACAGCATGAGACACTGTGCCATAAGGGTTTATATATAAATAGGATTATTTTTCCAATGCCAGTTTCTGTTGTTTGTGATGTAAGGCCCCTCGACATTCTGATAAGGTGGGCCTTCAAATTTAAATGATGGCAGGGAGAGGCAGTCTGTACAAGTATGGCTAGGGTCTCTGTGCCATGAAATGCACATGTATGGCTAGGGTTCTTTATGGGTTGATATTTGATATTTTAGTTGAAATGTATTGTTCATACCTATGATTTAGCATTTTGTTTTAATGCTAGTGTTTGAAGAATACAGTGAGAATTTTGGAGCATGATAATTTAGAACATTTTGCTTTATCCTGCAAAATGAGGTAAGGCAATAATGATGAGGTATATGAACATCAGCATTTTGCTTTATCCTGCAAAATGAGATATGGCAATAAAGATGAGGTTTATGAATATCAGGGAAAATCTAGGGCTAAAGTAAAAGTGTGTGAACACTTAAAAGTTAACAGAATCCATGTAAACTTAACCAAATCTCCCTAAAAATCAAAATTTATTTTAATGTTTGATATTCTTTTTGAAACATGACTGTTTTACCTTAATGTTTGATATTCTAGTTGAAACATACCTATCATAATCTTTATTGTACATCATGCTAATTGCAGACAAATGTTATCAAACAGACAGGACCTGGTATCCAGTCATACTTTTAGTGCAGTCCCAAGCAGCATACCAATTTGATGTTTTATATTTCTTGCAATTTGTGAATAAGGGAAGTTTAGGTGAGGATTGTCTCAATTTTTTACATTTACATTATTCCCACATTTTTGATATTGTATACCTTACTCTAGCAGCTATTAACTCTTTAAAGCTTTTTTCAGGTGTGAAAAGATGAGTCAGTCACCTAGGCGTAGCCTAAACAATGGTACTTCGCCAGTTCGTGAAAGGTCCAGAGACCCATCATTCTCCCGTTCTAGGTATGACCATCTGATTTATTTCATGCACAGATGGGTTTCAAAATTATCCCATTTGTTTACATATGCTTAGTTGATGTCAGGATCTTGAGAAAATTAAGGAATGGCATTGGTTATATTATGTTCCAGGGGGGCATGGAGAAATATTGGTATGATAAATGGATGATAACATTCAGTGGGACTTAGTTAAAGGAGGCGTCAGTGCAATTGTTACTAAATGGGAACTAAATTGCAGAAATCTATTTGAAATAGACATGGGGGTTATTAGTCTTCCTAATTTTTCACCAGAGCTGCACATCAGGAAAATTGTTATAGGTAAACTATTGGCTGGGAAATATTAGAATTAAAGTTATTTTTTATTGTGACCGACGTGACAGGCAAAACATGCCTCAGTGAAGGCCATCTGAGATGAAAAAAAGGAAGGAAGGGATAATGAATGAAGGAATTTATCAAGGCTGTGTAGATATTTGTACAAGACCTGACTCTTAAGGATAGAAAGATTATCGGAAGAGGGAAAGATGAGGAAAGTAAGAGCATTCCATAGCTTTCTGTTTCAGGAAAGGAGGAGTTATCATAGTAGCCAGTGCTCCTGTGGCTGCTCTCCATGCACACACTGAGGGAAGCAGAAGCTAGACATGTTCCTCAGTTCCAAACTTTGGTGGTAGAGACTTGTGCAGATATCATATGAGAGCAGTGGCTGAAATCAAACCTGTAAAATAGGGAAAGGGCACAAGCATCATTAGAGAGGTATTTAGGGAAACTGAGATGTAAGGCTTTTGCTTCCACTTGTTAGTAGAAAGATGGACAAATATGCTCCATAATAAGATGAATGGGACCCTTGTAGATGTGAAATAATTTTTTAAAGGAAAAAAGATATGACATCCATACCTATGCTCCCAGTGTTTGGGAATCAGACTTTATGTTAATTATGTGGGTTTTCCAGGAGAGAATGGAGGATATGGTTATGCTTAACATGTTTGAGTTATTACAGGCTTGAATTGTAATGTTTTGAAATTGAACATAGAAATGAATGGAAATTGTAAAGCTATTTAGGGAAGAACTATGTTTTAGCACTCTTGAATATATTTTAGAATAGAGGGGGGATGATAGAGTGAGTTGAAAAGTGTAAAATGGAACCATCAGCATGGGAGTGAGTAAGGTTGGAAGAGAGAGTAGAAGAGAGTAAGCAATAAAACCCTGAGTGATTTCATTGTTGATAGTGTACGTGGAGAAGTTGCTTTGTGAACAACTACTGCAGTGGATCAACCCTCTTTTTGATCTATCTATCCATATATCTGATGCTTGTTCCTGTTCTGGAAAGTTTCCTCATTAATTGTATATACAGAAATAGATTCATGCTGAGTGACAGTATATTGGGTTTGATCACCAAGCAAGCAAGTTAATATGCATTTCCTCATGATAACAAACTTGCCTTTATTCTGGACTAATCAAACCTTCTCTTCATGTATTTGCTTCTGCATCTGCTTTAGAATAATGATTTTAAAGCAAATACAGAAAAAGTTCTTTAGCCTAATACACCTTACCAGGTATACTTTACAGACTTGTACCTCTGTGATTCAAATATTAATTTTTGTCAATTTTCCCTTCATGCAAGGATATTATACATGCACCATGCCATTCCTCAAGCATTTCAACTTGGGCCATACATATTCTGAACAGCCTGGAAGACCAGTCAGCAACACTGTCACCTCTTTTCTTGAGAAACTTAATTGTGATCTCTTCCACTCTTCACTTTTGTCACTGTTTTATCCTCCATATTGCTTTCACTACTTTCTGTTTTTCCACATGACTTGCTCTGCATGCCACATCGCCCGAGATATGTTACATTTGCCTCTCTGTCATCTGACATGTTATACTGTAAAGTACCTCAGAGTATTCATGTCAGCTTTGTTTCTTACCATCTTTTCAACCTCTCTCTTTATATTTGTTTTCTTGTTTTCACACTATTCACCTCCTCCTTAGATACATGATTTCGATGTCTCATCTGAAGTTCTTCGTACTCTCTTTCCACTTCTTTAGCTTTTTTTTCAACTTTTGCTTTTCTTATTTTCCCACTGCTTTCTTATGTACTCCTGATGATGATTCACACCCTTTTCAGTTAATCTCATCCATAGAATTCCATTTACTGTTTCATTAGCAGTTTATCTTCCTCTTTCTTCCTCTTGCATCCCATTCTCATTGTATGTTACATGCTTAAGTATAGCTTACATGAACACCTAACAGTCATCCTACTTTATGATGGTATGTTATTTACTTATGTACAGATCAAGATCGCCTGATCGTCGAGATAACTACAAACACTCTTCTAGGAGGTCTGGATCACCTAAATATCGGGAGGATCGGTACCGTGATGACAAATATTCATCCTCTTCCCGTCGTCGTTACTCACGTTCCCCCTCTTATTCCAGAAGTCGACGGAGTAACAGGTCTGTTGGTTTGTAGTTGATTAGTCTTAGAACCAAGTGGATCTTACATTTTGCACCTGTGGCATGTTGAATTAAAGTATAAAGTTTATTTACAGTACTTCAAATGTATTAAAAGTGTTAGATGTGGGATAGGTGCTTGAAAGGTGTGTAGGTGTAGCGGAATGAGTAAATGGAAAGGATAGTCCCAGAATGAAGAGGTACACCAAAAGATGAATAATTTTTAATATATTGTTAAGGAGTGTGATGTATGTTTTTTCCCCAAGATAATGATGTATGTGAACAGTAGAAATCTTACGAGGTTAGAGGAGTGAGTAGGGACTATTTTTTGCCCTGTGAAGCAGTTTCATGTTGAAGATTATTTCAGGATTTCAGGGATCCCAGTTGATGTGCAGTCAGTGTTTCCTTCGATGCAGGTTGAGAGTAAGCCATTTGGTACTTTAATCCACCTCGTGTAACTGGTGTGGAATATAGATCACGGTATTTTCATAGATATACCTTTATGTTGCATTTGTTTCCATTTCCATTGATATGGAGTGTATCAATTGTATACAGCGACATAGATCATAATTATACATCCATTTCTTACATAATGTAAGGGAACATCCATGTACATTACTGCATTTTTGGTTGCTTCATTAATTTTGATTGAAGGCATGTTAAGTTGACAACATTAGACAGTCTTCATTTTCAGTCTTCATTTTTTTTTAAGAACTACCATTATGGCCTGTGCTGCTGAAAAATTGTGCAAGGAAGTACTTGTGAATAGTTTATGGGTTAGAGTAATTAATTGGCTAGAATACCAACCTGGCCAAAGGAGATGTAGCAGTTGTAGTTTTCTCGTTTCTCTATTAGTTTTTAATGCGTTCCCAGAAGTATCTGGTAGTTTCACATTCAGTTTTTAGCTGCTGACTTTGACTGCATACCTCGCCCATCAGGTGTTGGTGAATAGGGTTTTCACAAGTTTGTTGATTTTTCTAAATCTTAGGTCCCAATCTAGGTCACCAATGTCAAATCGCCGACGCCACCATGGAAGTCGGGAAGATCCCTCACCAAGCAATTGTTTGGGTGTCTTTGGGCTGAGCCTCTACACATCAGAGAGACAGGTCAGAAATCATTTATTTCTCATGTAGAAGCTCTAATCTGTACTTGCAAATATGTTTTTATGTTCATTTATTGGTAACATTGAGGTTTTAGTCCAGGGGGGTGAGCTGCATACATAATAGTATAAATAACCCAGAATTTTTGTAATTAGATGTAGGTTCACAGATATGAGGATAAGTAGTCTTAAGGAAAATTGATATTTATTCATAGTTTATTAGAAGTTCTTTGTAAACATAAGAAAACACCTAAATGCATATGTTCGTCCTATTTTGTATGAAAACCTTTAGACATAACTATTGTTGTGTTTCCAGAGTAACATCCAGGATATTTAAGCACTGTTTTGTCCATAATTTTCATCTTCCTCACTTCAAGGGACACTTTTTCCATTGTTATCATCATTTTGTCATCTATCTGTTCTGTTTGTTGTCTGGTGTCATATGACTCCAAGACCCTTGTATTTACCTTCCAAACCACCTTGTCCATAAACCGGGTAAATAATGATGGTAACATCCTTAATGGAGACCCATCCTATATGAGAACTCCTTATCCTCTTGTCTTCCGATTTGCATTATCCTTTTGCATCCTCAATGCATTTAGTATCTTTCTGGTTAACCTATATTTTCATAGCACCTTCTATGAGGCTTCTGTCAATGCTATCATATGCTCTCTTGTGATGTGTGGGTGCTGCATACAATTCACACTCTTTCTCTGGCTATTTCTCCAAAATTCTTTAAAGTAAACACCTGGTCCACACATTGCCTTCCTTTCCTGTAATCACATGGCTCCTTCCTGGTCTTACATTAAGTGGAGGTCATCACCTTCTCAATCATCCTTTTCCTGTATGCCTTTCCTGGTATGAATAACAGTATTCACTTTGTCTCCTGTACATTCAAATCAAGGTACAGTGCAAGAATTGTGCCAGTCCTTCAACACCCTACTGTGGGCCATACACTATTTAATTAGCATTTTTAACCAATCAGCAACTCTGTCATCCCCTTTCTTGAGAAACTTCACTACAGTTGCATCCAGTCTGGCTGCCTTGCTGCACCTCATCGTATGTAAGGCTTTTTTTACCATTTCTCCTTTCACCATATTATTTGCTAGGACTCCCTCGCAGTGTACACCATCATTTATTATTATATTATTGTACTTGATTGCTGTTTCCCATGACAGCTAGGAAGTGCCAGGAAACAGACAAAGAATGGCTCATCCACTCATATACACATATAAACTCATAAATGCCCATACATGCACATATACATACATATACATATCAACATATATACATACACAGACATATACATATATACACATGTGCATATTCACACTTGCTTGCCTTCGTCCATTTCTGGCACCACCATACCCCACAGGAAACAGCATCGCTACCCCTGCATCAGCGAGGCAGTGCCTGGAAATGGACAAAAAAGGTCACATTCTCTTACACACAATCTGTAGCTGTCATGTATACTGCACAGAAACCTCAGGTCCCTATCGACAACCAGGTCCCATAGACCTTTCCATGGTATTTGAAGACATTTTTAAAAGTAATTTTTGTGTGATACTTGTTCTTGAGGATACGGAGAAAGAGACTAGAAGGGTGGTAGTTGGGGGCTGAAGATCCTCTCTCTCTGAAAAGTTACTGTCTCAAAAGAGGGCACAGAACATGTAGCAAATAAAGGGCTTGTCTTCAAAAGCATAGCTTTTGATGGATTTTTGCTAAGGCAGGAAATTCAAGCACATAAAAAGATAACTAAGGTGGGCACATAGCTGAGGTTCCATTAGAGTCCTATTCATTAGGTTTCTTCTGTACTGTCTATTCCCTATGTACAACTATCCGTACATATGACCGGAAAAATTATAGATTAAAGAATATACATGAATGTGAAGATTAAGCTTGGTCACATGTCCCACCAGTGCTAATGGCTGTGTGTGTACGATAGTGACAGTCAGATGATATCCCAGCATTATGTACATCACAGTATCTCTCTTATTTCTCGTTCTCAGTTACCATTCTGTAAGCGCACATTATTCAAGTGAATCTAACAAGTTTTTGTGCTGGATTAAACCATTTTTGTATTAAACCCCAAAGAAGATGAACAAGAAAGAAAACCCATCACACATTGATAGATCTAATGAGTTGAGGAAGACGCTCGACTTGGAATTGAAAATGAAGAAAATCATCTAGTATGAAGGCAGAAAAAATGTTGTCCCATTTGACGGTTTCCACAGTTTAAACGGACAAAGAAAAAATACGTGAAGCATTGAAAGTTTCAGCAGGTATGAAGTCTACGATAATAACAGAGCAACGACAAGGAAGATCAAATTAAAAAACGTAAACCATTAAGCTTATTAACAATTCAGGCAAAGGCTAGAAGTCTTTTTGAGACTTTGAAGGAGTGAGCAGGTGAGGATTACATCGAGAACTTCACAGCATGTCATGGTTGGTTCAGTAGATTTAAAAGAAGATATAGCTTGCACAACGGTCGAGTCACAGGTGAAGCAGCAGGCGCTGATGATGGAGCATCCGAAAAGGTAAAAAATAAACAAAAGAATTTTTTTGTTTTTAATAACCCATAGAGTGATTTAAAAAAAATGCTAATTCATAAAATTGGTTAAATTGAAATGAGATAATCATGATAGAACTTACACAACATAAAAGATGATAATGATGATGTATGAACAAAAGGATCTTGAATAAAAGGTAACAAGAAACTTCAGAGTCATATGGT
Source organism: Panulirus versicolor (assembly GCA_032361705.1). Lineage (NCBI taxonomy): Eukaryota > Metazoa > Arthropoda > Malacostraca > Decapoda > Palinuridae > Panulirus > Panulirus versicolor. Next base: position 1,036 of record JAUUDZ010026389.1, on the reverse strand, counting down.
AAAGCTGGTTAATAAAAAACAAGATGATCATGATAGATTTTGAGTAGGATAAAAGAATGCTGATATATGTCCTTTTCAAGATCTAACTGGATGGTCAGAATGAAACTTGGACATATGTCGGGGATAGATAGTATAAGTTTTTCAGAACTTGAAACATGAGTCATTTTTGAATAGTATCCTCATAATTTGGCATGATTCCTAAGATTCATATTGGAATAATATATTTTGTTATTATTATTATACTTTGTCGCTGTCTCCCACGTTAGTGAGGTAGTGCATCCATAATATATACTATGTATAATATATAATACATACAGATGAAAGAATGGCCCAACCCACCCACATAGACATGTATATACATACACATCTACACACGCACATATACATACCTATACATCTCAACGTGTACATATATATACATACACAGACATATACATATATACACATGTACATAATTCATACCGTCTGCTTTTGTTCATTCCCATCGCCACCCCGCCACGCATGAAATGACAACCCCCTCCCCCCACATGTGTGCGAGGGAATGCTAGGAAAAGACAACAAAGGCCACATTTGTTCACACTCAGTTTCTAGCTGTCATGTGTAATGCACTGAAACCACAGCTCCCTTTCCACATCCAGGCCGCACAAAACTTTCCATGGTTTACACCAGATGCTTCACATGCCCTGGTTCAATCCCTTGACAGCACGTCAACCCCGGTATACCACATTGTTCCAATTCATTCTATTACTTGCACGCCTTTCACCCTCCTGTGTGTTCAGGCCCCAATCGCTCAAAATCTTTTTCACTCCATCCTTCAACCTCCAATTTGGTCTCCCACATCTCGTTTCCTCCACCTCTGACACATATATCCTCTTTGTCAATCTTTCCTCACTCATTCTCTCCTGATGACCAAACCATTTCAATACACCCTCTTCTGCTTTCTCAACCACAGTCTTTTGATTACCACACATCTCTCTTACCCTTTCATTACTTACTTGATCAAACCACCTCACACCACATATTGTCCTCAAACATC
>JAUUDZ010026378.1:0-11130 GCA_032361705.1 Panulirus versicolor | reverse complement strand
ATATATGTGTCAGAGGTGGAGGGAACGAGAAGTGGGAGACCAAATTGGAGGTGGAAGGATGGAGTGAAAAAGATTTTCAGCGATCGCAGCCTGAACAAACAGTAGGGTGAAAGACTTTGCAAGGAATAGAGAGAATTGGAACGATGTGGTATACTGGGGCCGACGTGCTGTCAATGGATTGAACTAGGGCATGGAAAGGGAGCTGTGGTTTTGGTGCATTACATATTTTTATTTATTATACTTTGTCTCTGTCTCCTGCATTAGTGAGATAGTATCACACAAGCTGACATTTCCTATGTATTACATGGTCATCAAGACTGTGATTATGAGTAGTAGTAAGTAAACTCATTTTTCTGATACCTTAGATGATTGTTTTTAATTCATGTGTATTTTTCCATCCCAACAGAGCCATTCCCAGTATAGGTAGTACTGGCCGAGAGGGACTTGAAAATGTGTCTTTACCCCGCCGTCCACCAATCTCCCTTTCCCTTTTAAACCTTTTAGAAAATAGTGAAGGTTCCAGGCGCTCAACAGAAGTCCTTTCTGAGTCATCTTCAACGGATAGACTTCACTCTCGTCAAGCATCCTTGGAAGCCACCCAGTTGTCTCCTCTTCCTCAGCAGGAAGCTTTAGATGCACTGTATGCAAAGGTAAGTAATAGATCAATAAGAGCTTTATGTAACAACTACTACCATTATTTTAATCACTATGAATTACATTTTACTTTCTATATACTTGTCATTAACTCAGATGTTTAAAAACATTCTTAAACCCAAATTCTGATATTTATTCATACATTTAACTTCTCCATCTTCTCCATCTATTCTCAGTTGCACATGAAAACAGTGCTGTGGATCAAGTTTGACATTAATGAGGAGACATCCTGTTTATTTTCTTTTTGGATTTCACATTGTATTGTTTTTACTAGATTCTCCCTACTCTCCTGTTTCATGATGTTTTACAGATAAAACATACCTCAGAATTAAAATTTTCCATTTGTTTTTTGAATTTATTATTTGTCTTTTCGTAGCTATTGTATCCTGAACTTCTCTTCAGGAGAATGCATTACCTCATGTCGAAGCACAAGAAAACAAATTTATGGAAGGGAAAATCAAATCATTGTTCAGAATTTTTACAGTTGCTGTTGTTTGTAATGCTGTATGTATAAAGACATTAAATGACCAATGTGTTTGAAGAAACGTTTTCATGAGCACTTTCCATAGATTTTGAGGAAAAGCTTGCTGGTAATAAATGTTTCTTCTTTCAAGTCAAAATAGCATGGACAAAGTTATGCCCTAATCTTTGTTATCTTGAATGAAAGAAAATATGATAAGTACAAAAAAAATAATGAAGAGATTAATTTGAGCATTTACTGACCTGTTTTGTAAAGATGGAAAGGTTATAGAAAGCTTTGTAATAGTTAATCCTCTCGTGACTGATCTGCATGCACAAACTGTGGGAAGCAGTAGCCAGTCACATGCCATGGGACTAAGCATTAGTTTCTAGGATACCCTTGGACTCTTCATGAAAGCAGTAGCCAAAATAATACCCAAAGAAAATAGAGAGGGCAGTAGCATTACGATGGATGACAAGGGATGGTTAAGGTTAGGTGATAGCAGGAATGATAAGACAGAATGCTTTTAATTACACTCTTGTCAGAAGAAAGTTGAAGTAGGAGCCTCCCTAAACATGTGAGTATCATTCCATACTGTATTAGATAAGACCAGTATGGAATAGATGCTAACAGGAAAAATCATAACCGATTTTATGATAGGCATTATGTGGGTTTTCCGAGATAGAATGGGGATGTGGTTTTACCCAATATGCTTATGGTATTGTACTATTCACTTTTATTATTTTACTTTTCTTACTTTCATAAATGCTTATATGATTACAGGTTAAGAAACCAAAAAAAGAGGGGCCTCTCTATAAATTTCCCATTGAAGGACCACGCAAAGTTATTGTTGCCAGGCATGGAGAAAGAGTTGATTTCACCTTTGGTGATTGGATTCGCTTTTGCTTTGATGAAGCAGGTATGTTCTTTTAAATTGTTTATTTATAGTTGCATTTAAAGCAACATCCCTTATTTTTGTTTACTTTAAGGACTATTCTTATTTAAGATTTGATTGGTTTCACATTTTAAAGGAAAATATTGTAGACTATAACTTAACAGTTATGGTAACTTAAGAGGGTTTTCCTTTTGGCCAGATGCAAGCTATTGCCAATATGGTATAGTAATTCCACCACTTGATGCAATGAACATTCTGATGGTTATCACCATACCATCTAGTCTATAATAGAAACCCAACATTACACAGAGAGCTAAGTCAGACTCTTAGAAACTAGGAGTCCTGTTCAGATGCAGAAGGTTCTTCCCTTCCAACAGTTATTCTGATTATACAAAAGATTAATTCATGTTGATGGTAAATTACTCTCAGATCTTGGGAGGTTCTAACGCTTCATGTGTATCTCACAAAGTTGATTCTAAAGAAAGCTAACCTGTCAGCTTTCCCAGTGTGACTTCAAAACTTGACCTACTTTCCATACACCTCAGTGTTGGATCTCTTTCCCTGTTCCATAGATATATCTAGTATCTTTTCTGAGAACTGACTGTTTGTGTTACCCCAGCACTAGCCAGACCACATAATACTTGGCCAACCTCTACATCACTTTATTATTTTATGACCCATTTCAGATTGTGAGTATCCCATAATAAATTCCTAAGTATTTTCAGTATTACCATAAGTTCTGGTAAAATTATTTCGTTCATACAACATTTACCCAACATTGTCATTTGCCTCTGGATGTCACTTTTAAGTTTATTTGATGATCATAGATAATGATATTGTAATGTTTGTGCAGGAAATTATCAGCGACGAGATCTTAATATGCCAGAGACACTGCCTGAGAGGAAAGGAGCACCCCACAGTTTTTATAAGGACTGTCCTCTCACAAACATTGGCTTATTGCAAGCAACACTTGTAGGCCAAGCCATGAAGGCAAATGGAACAGAGGTACATCATGTATTCTGTTCTCCATCTCTACGTTGTGTTCAGACATGTACCAATATACTAAGGGGTAAGTTGAATAAATGAATAATTAGTTAATAAGTAATTTTAGATAATGAAAACAAATTGGTGATAGAAATTTTTTTATACATTGTGGTATACAATTTAGCAGTCTTATACTCACAGATCCCCACTTCCATGAAAAGCTCAGAATTAACAAATATTCTCAGTAATGACTGAGTAACCACCAAACTACCACCTTGAATCTTGTTTTAAGCTCTGTTTCCAAAACAAATTCCAGAAAATACAGAAAAAGCTCTCAGAGCCATAACAGGATACACCCAAATCACCAACTTTGACCATCTACATTTTTCAACCTGAGCTACAATTACAGACGCATTTAGCCGTGAGAGATTTACAGTTTATTGCAGTCATGCATATCCTAATTACCTCTATCTTGCCCTCACAAACTGCCCACCCTCACCTAGAAATGAGAAACACATGTTAACCATACACTTAAATCACTAGTATAACTAACTTTGGTACTACCAAACACTTTCATGTACACATCAGCCACTAGATGGAAGTCACTCTTTAATATTATTCTCAACACATCCTTCCTAGAGTAACCCTACAACTTAGAACAGAAAACACATGCTTTCATGCCTCCGATAATATAGAATAGGCTTAATTTTCACAGGTTTGGGTATTGCTGAGTATATGCCTATCAACATAGAACCTGGACTTTTTGAATGGTTGGCATGGTACCATGATGGAATGCCTGTATGGATGACTCTTGATGAGTTGATGGATGCAGGATTTAGTATCAACTGTAATTATGATCCTCTGATCCGGAAAGAAGAATTGAAGGACACCCATGAAAGTTGTGAGCAATATTATGGCAGAAATGCTTATGTTGCTCAGAGTATTATCAATACAACACAATCTCAAGGTATGTATAACTTTGAAAGATCTGTAATTATTTCACATACATGGTTAAGAAATGAAAGTGATTAGTTGTTACACTGGCTTTAAAGTATATTGCACAGAAAACATTTTGCACATATCACAGATTACTGTATATATCACACAGAGATGTGCTTTCATATTATTTCTGTTTCTCCCTTAGTGCACAGTCTTACTGAAGTATTTCTTCCTTGAAAACAGTTCATTTTTCCATAATCTAATTACTGTGACTTTTAACCCCCAGTAATTACATTTTTTTCTAAACTATTTCATAAAGATTTTTTTTTTATATCTCCACATTCCACCTTAAATCATAAGTTTTTTATTAAAATTTTTCCAGTTAGTGTGGGACTATTATATATCTCCTCAATGGAACTACCCCAATCTGTATAGAGAGTTACTCCTTCCCCATGGCATTTGCACATAGGAATTGGCTGTTTGCATGAATTTCCTCTGGCATGGTCATGGAACACTCAGCAGCCCCAAGAGGAAGAGAGTTTGTCGAACTGTGAAGGAAAATTTATCAATTATAGAATACTAGATAAAGTTTCTCTTGTGTCTGTATTTAAAACTAATTCATGCAGTGTATGTTTAGTAGTATATGTGGGTTCTTCATTGAGTTGTTATGGTATTCTCATTTCAGCAGTTACTTCAAAATGCTAATGATGTTAGATGTGAGATTTTAATTATTTGTAACTCCACCATCTGGGACTAGTCTAGTCCAGACCAGGGATGCTGAGTGTTGAGATTAGTAGGAATTTCCATGTACATTTAACAATATGTACTTCATGGATGTTCAGTTTTGAACCTAATGTAATTGATTACTCTCTGTTAATTATGTAAGGATTGCAGTCTCATAAGTGGTCATTTTAATGTGATACTGCATAGCTTCTAGTGTATGAAAACATGGGAAAGAAAGAACACATTTTAAGAATGCTTTTGACTTCTCTTTAAGTTTGGTAAATGCAATTTTGACTTTTTAATTGCTCTTGTCTGTAATGTCTTCTGTCCACCTGTTCTTGAGTTGTGTGCTTCTTTTGCGTTCATTAGTGTTATGCCTAGAGATTGTCTGAGGTTGATACGAGAGAACAGCAAGAGGATAAGGTTAGGAGCTCTTATGATAAGTTATTCCATCACCAGCTCTAAGTGTTTAGTGCACGTTGATCATATTTTGATTTTTGATACTGCCATCAACATGACTTCTACCTTGTCCTTAAAAACAAAATGTGTAATTGAAGTTATCTGCATCTTCTGCGAGAGACAAAAGATGTACTCTCCATATTTTTGTTTCTTTTTCTAGGTGGTACAGTGTTGTTAGTGGGACATGCTGCTACCTTGGATACGTGTACAAGACAGTTAGTTGGAGGAGCACCAAGATCAGCGCATGAGATGACCTCCATTATCAAAAAGGTTAGTTGAAAAACTTTGTACTGTTATGCTGAGTTCAGTTTCTTATGTATCTTATTATTATGTAGTAGATCAGGTAATCTCAGTCATTCATTGAAATTCGATTATGAAAACATAGAGACTTGGTCACCTCTTCTGTACTGATGATTTGCTGTCTTGGCTTCACCTTCACAGAGTTATTATTTGATAATCTGTCTCACAGTGTCATATTCAAACTTGTCTGACAACCTTTATTTTTTCCAGTTTATATCTTTCTCCTATACTCTTTTCTTCTTTTTCTTAACTAGTTTCCAGAAATTTCTCTAGCCATTCTTCTTCCTTTGTGGATTAAACATCTCTGCTTTACATGGAAAGTGGTAGTATCTTAAGCAAATGCTTAGAAATAAACAGAGATTAAGTTCTGTCAGCAAAATGCAGCGTGGGATACTCTCTGTTGAGTGTGGGAAAATTATTAGAAATTGATGTTCATATTATCAGAAGATAAAGAAAATATTTGGATGGAAAACTGAGTAATACATTGTTTTCAAAATTCATAGTTTTCATTGAAAATTTGCAGGATTTTTCGACATGTTTGAATTACATTTGATGTATGGAATAGATAGGCAGATATATAAGCACCTCAGGTGTTGCTGAACTCTGCCTGCTTGAGGTTACCCCATGAGGGAAGAGTCACATTTGGCGAGGCTGTATCATTGGGGCTGCAATCTTGTCAAAGAACTTCTCATTCCAAAGGAGTCTACCTTTTCCTGCTTCTGGGAGTAGTACAGTTTTGGTCTGCAGGAGTCTTTAGAAAGGTCCTAGGTAAGACCAGGACTCTTTCATAGGAATTTGTCTTGGGGTGAGTATGAGTAAAATATATGAATATCAGTATCTCATCATAGGTCATGAAGTGTATGAGTATTAGTCTGTGTGATGAGAGTGCAGGGCAGTTGAATCGTAAGTGTTCACTATCTTCATTATGTTAGTTGCATCATAGGCATGAAGGATCCTGAGATATATCATATCTGTGTTTTTAGTGTTTTAGGGATGGCTGATGTGCAGAGGGAAATAAAACTTGTGTACATCTGGGGAGTTTGGTTTCTGGTGGATAGATGTCCGATGGGGTGGTGTTTAACCCTTAGAAGACATTGACCTCATATGAGAATATGTCAGTACAAGTGGTTAACCTCATATGTGAATCTGTAGTTGGGAGTGGTTGACCTCATATGATAATCTTTAGCGAGAAGTAGTGGACTTCATATGAGAATCTCTGTCTGGAAACAGTTGACCTCATACAAAAACTCGATCTTGAATTGACTGCCTCTGCCTCGAGGCAAAATGTACAGCCATTAATACTTGTATTGGCATCCCACGCATTGATCCCGGACACTGCAGGCCTAAGCTTTTTCCATGTACTGGTCAGTGTGCTTGTCTGCTCATTTCATTGTAAGTATTTTGGTAGTAAAATTTTTTGGAGGAAGAGGAGTATGTGAGTATAGATTGCTGAAGTGTTAGGCAGGAGAGGGGTAAGCTTTTTGTTTCTGTTTATGTGGTAGTTTCTTACGGAGTGGTTTGGATATGAGTGCTCTAGTGCTGTTGCAACAAATAGAGTGCTCAGCATATTTTGGTGGGATTGCATTGAGGGATCATTTTTCTTTGTGTTGGTGTTGAGTAATTCTGGTTGATTGGTAACCATTGATTGTTGTAAGTGCTCTGTTTTGTTAGTTTGCAGCTTTTTTATTTTTGCATTTGACAAGGTAGATGATAAAGCATATAAATTGTTTTTAGAGGATATTAAGGAGTTTTTCTTTTTCAAATCTGGTGCCAATTAGTGTTCTGTGGGCATTTAGTTTGCCTGTTTCTTTTGTGTTGCTATTTGTGTTGTTGGGAGAGAATGTTTTGTGTTTTAAGTGAAGCCCAGAATAATTGATGCAATTTTGAGTGGGTACAGTTGGCCATTCAAAGTGACAGAAGGGTGAAGGTAAAACTTTTCTTTTGCCTTTGGTTAAAAGGGTGACTTAAGACTTCTGTGGAGATGCAGAGATTCTGTTCTAGGGAAGCCACTGTTACAGTTGTATAATATTGTGTTGCATGTTTGTTATTGCTTTGGTTTCAGGGTCCTGTGATGTTATTGTGAGATCATTTGCATGTAAGAGGACTTTTATGCCGTACTCTGAAGGAAGTAATGGGAATTTGGTAAGGTAGTAAGGTCGCAGTGAGACATGAGCTGCTAGTTATGTTTTTATGCCATTGTTTCAAAGGTTTTCTTCCTCAGAACATTGGGACTTAATTCCTGATTGGCGGCTCATAAAACATGCTACCTTACTACTAATCTGTCTGAGTGGACATTCATTTGTAATGGAAAGTCCTTCAGGAAGAGATTGAAGATGATTTGAGGAAGAATATTGTCTGTGTATTAGTTTTAGTCTATAGTAAACCAGTTCACTAAATTCCTCAACAGACATATAATGGGCCAACCAAAATTGTCAGTATTAAGATTGGGAAAAGGGAAATAGCCAGTTGCACATGTTCTTAATGCAACTGGAAAGTGTTGAATTTATTACATCTTCCCAGAGAGAAAATGTTAAGATGTACTTACTAGAAAGAAACAATACTGAAAAGTACTTATTTAAACAAAAAAGCATCCTGGAAAGTAGTACGATGAAAATGTTGAGAGCCATTGTTTATACTAAGCATCTTGTGCAAGCATTGGTTCATGCTAGTTCATATTATTTTTATGCAGACAGACGTTTTCTCTGCTGATTTTACAAAGCTATTTTATCAAATGATATGTGTTTGAATTGGCTTTTTCATGAGATTCATGAATTTTCTTAAAATGTAGTTTGCCCATAGGAGCATTGTTATGGAAGAGATTAAGGGCTTAACCTTTCTTTGGCCTTTTTCACACCCCTTCTCTGGCCTTTTTTTTGCATCACATCAGTACTACAACATGCTCTCAAGTCACACATTCTCTCCAAATATTCTTGTTATTCCCCTTCTTCTTTTACCATTTTCCATACTACTGCTTATCTCTGTCTTTTAATGATGCTGCTTTCCCTTTTATCACTGCCTTTACATCATAAGGCTGCCTTCATATTTTTCTCTTGTTCTCTTTTCTTATTGCAAGCTAGTAGCACTTGTTTCACTTAAGTGATAACCAAAATAACGCATAAAATTCTTCAGCAAATGCTTTGATAATAGCTGTTTAATAATTGATGCTTAAAGTTGCAAAAATAGTCATTAGATAAGATGCATGAAAAGCAGTATGCATTTATTATCACACTTTATCATATTGAAAAGATACATAAAATAGATAGACTAGAGGAATGACATGTGAAGTTAGGAAAGTGATCTTTTGTGCCTCCGTTGGGAAAATTTTATGATGCATTTCTGGATCAACTGACCTGAGTCCTTGAAGTATGTTACAATAATAATTGTGTTTTGATGGAAGACAAAGTGAATGGACCAACTGTTAATGGCCATCTCAGTGTGTAGTAGTGAAATCAGTTATGTGAACGATGGAAGTTACTGTTGTAGGAGTTGTTAGGAACTGTTATATCTGTGGTGATTGTTGACTGGCAGTGACTCAAATTTCTTAGTGTCATCTGGATATTTAGTCTCTTTGGTGCTTAACAGGCGTGTTGCACAGGTTTTTAGATTTTGAAATTTGCGTATGGCTATAACTATTTTGTTTTTTCTCCATTTTGATAATGGCTGTTTATTCACCCTCTTCCTGATTTTCATATACAGTTTTTTATATGAGGTAATTCTGTACCATATTTCTGCCTTTCTGCTCTGAAAGAGTCACTACTCATTTCATCTTTTGTAGAGAGAATGTTACCCTTACCTTAGATGTAATCTGCCCCAGTTCTCAGCGATGTCCATGTAGTGCATGTTTGAAGTAGTCTTGTAATAATTTTTCCCATACATTACTTCATTTTGTATTAATTTGCAAGCAGCCCATGTACAGCAGATCTTTCTCTGTTGATTTTTTACCCACAGAACAAATTTATTGTTAGAATTATGTATACCTCTTTCTCTACCATGCTAGCAGTTTGACTTAGTGTTTTGTTGTCTGTATTTAATGGAACTTTGAGATTTATGATAAGAGTACAACAGCATGGTGGAGATGATGTTACATTTTAACTATGTTATCTCATAGCTTGATGTATTCTAAATTGTACCCATAAATTATCAACTCTGATAGTTCTGTACTTTGCTCTTTGCATTTTAGTTTTCATAAGGACTGCCACATTAAAATCACTGTATCACTTTCCTTCTTGAATTCATGATCCATGCTTCAATCATTCATGACCCTCACGTTCAGTGCCATATATAGGACAAAGGAGAACTTTTTCTCATAAGCAATGAATGAAAACTCAAACTGCTTGCATATCTCTCTACTTCAATCCACCATTGAAGATTTGCAGGGGAGACTTTTGGTTTTGACAAACACCTTTGTACAAGATAAGCCAAGACAAGCCAAAGTTTTGCATGAATTTGGCTAATCTTTTGTGGACTAGTCATTTCTCAGTTGCACTAAATGCAGCTTTTAAGTATATGATCTTCATAATACACCCTATTTTTTAAATCAACTTTTCACTTGTCCCCACCTCATGTATTTTCCTTCCAGCCATTGGATTTACCCTAGGGGGTTAAGGAGAACAGATTTGAAAATGTTACTCACAACTCTTGCATGCAAGAATGTAACTATAAAATGTCTTGGGGTAGTCTGAAAACTCCACTTAAAAATAGTCCTGTAGCCACTGATAATCATAAATACCACTACTTAAGATTAGCCTTAACATCACATCAGCCAGCCTCCCATCTTTCCCCTCCATGCAACTCAACCTCGCAAGAATTATTTTTACTTGAGGTGAACTGCTTGATAAGTTATGCTGATCTTTTAATTTTACCAATTTCATGAGTCAGCTGAACTTTTTTGTGTGTTAGGCAAACATTAAGATTGTTATTTAAGTCTTTGTGAGTAATTTCAGTGTTTTTCTCCAAGTAAGTTTTGTTTTCAGCAATAGACCTGCCATGTTTGACATTCTTGTCAAATTTCTGTTAATATCCTTGGCTTTATAAGTCATCCACAAATGTTTATAACAGTAGCCTCATTGAGACTTAATTTATCAAACATTTATATGAAATATTAACTGATGTAATATATCCTTTGAGTATATCTTATAAACCATCTGAATTTTGGGCTCAGGCAGTTGTAGTGTAATCCCAAAACCACCTACTGAAAGTCTCATATTTTGAAAATACAGTGACAGTTGATATCATTTTTTTTTTTTTATTTATTTTACTTAGTCGCTGTCTCCCGCGTTAGCGAGGTAGCACAAGGAAACAGACAAAAGAATGGCCCAACCCGCCCACATCCACATGCATATACATAAACACCCACACACACACACACATATACATACCTATATATTTCAACATATACATACATATACATACACAGACGTGTACATATATACACATGTACATATTCATACTTGTTGCCTTCATCCATTCCCATCGCAACCCTGCCACACATGAAACAGCACCTCCCTTCCCCGCGCGCGCACAATAGGTAGCATTAGGAAAAGACAACAAATGCTACATTTGTTCACACTCAGTCTCTAGCTGTCGTGTGTAGTGCACTAAAACCACAGCTCCCTTGCCACATCCAGGCCCCACAAAATTTTCCATGGTTTACCCCAGACACTTCACATGCCCTGGTTCAATCCATTGACAGCACGTCGACCCCGGTATACCACAT
>JAUUDZ010026313.1:0-11131 GCA_032361705.1 Panulirus versicolor | reverse complement strand
TCTAACCTGGAACGAAAAATAGATTCTTCGATACGTCAGTACATTTACATCATAAACCTTTTGAAATTCACCTCCTGAGGCATTACCACGTCTTTCTTTTGTTTACTTGGTCTCATGTGTTCCAGTTAACACAACAGCCATGAGCATCCTCGGACGTACACGTTCGCGTTAATGGCTTTTCCGCCTCAAATATCTTCACACGGATCTGGGCTTTTCGAAATTGATGTCGATGTGCTGTTAAAGTCTTGAAGTTCCTCATCCCCACACCTTTCTCTAGGAGTTACGAGGGAAGTTATTTTCGGAAATTTTCTTTTAAAAATTCATTCATGTTCCAAAACTTGAGATTCTTGACGCCACTAGACTGGGAGAACTTGAAATATGAATATCTGACGGTTGTCTGTGTTCTGAATCTTGATGTGAACCTATCACTCGAGGTACTTCTATTTCTCTCAGTTTTGAGTCTTCTTGTCTACCGTTGTCCCTATCTACTCACTGTCTCTCTTCTTACATATTCTACTTACAAATGAATGCAACTGAATTCGAACAGCAAAAGACCAATGGGTCCTAACGAGACTGTTTGTGATAGTGGAAGAAACAGAAACTTATGGATTTTGTAGAAGGAATGGAAAGACAGATTTTTAATAGAGTATGTAAACTTATCGTGCAGCTAAGGAGGTCCATATAATATCAATAGTGGATTTGAAGCGAAATATTCATCAAGTCTATACTCAATCGTAACAATGGTACTGCTTCAACTACTTTGATTGGTAAATCATTCCATATTTTAACAATCCTGTTGAAGAAAAATTACTTCGCCTCATTCGAGGTAAAACATTTGCCTAAGAGTTTGTATCTATTATCATGAGCGAAATCAGACAAATTTATTCCTAGGTAGCTCGTTAGATCGAGTTCATCGAGGTCTTTAAAGATTTTGAATACCTGTGTTAGATCACCTCTTAACCTTCTCTCTTCTAAGCTAAACAGATTTACTTCGTTTAGTCAGCTCTCGTAGGGCTTGTTTCTCCGGCCGGGAATCATCTTGGTAGATCGCCTTTGTACTCTCTCCATTCTGTTTGTCTTTCCTCAAGTAGAGACACCAGAACTGAACACAATATTCAAGATGGAGACACACCAGTGAGCTGTAAAGAGTGAAGATGGTTTTCCAAGACAAAAATTCGAAAGTCCTTCCTATGAATCCAAGAATTTTGTATGCCCTTTTTTTCTGCTTCTGTGCATTGCTTCCTTGACTTTGGATCGTCAGACACTATACACCCAAGTCCATTTCCTCACTGAATTATCGTAGCTCAACAGACTTCATACTGTAACTTGCCTTTTCATATTTACTACCGACATAAAAATAATTTTCCACTTAATAATAACAGAATTCATTTGCCACCTTTCAGCTCAGTCCACCAGTTTGTCTATGTCACTTTGAAGCTACAGACGTTCAGTTTCTGTTGCAGAAGTCACACAAAAGATGCTTGACGCCATCCTCAACAACAATGACAGAAAGTGGCTGGACAACATCATAGCTGGCCTTCATGCGAGTCACTGACAAAAGCTTCCCCCTCAACAACCCTCAAGCTCTATAATGGAGTTCCACAAGGGCCATTTCTTCCTCCATCTCTCATCAGTATCTTCCTCCAGACATCCTGCAGACCACACCACGAAAACCCTCTCACATACATACGACCTTACAATCACGTTGCAGCACCGTGACACAACAGAAGACCGGAAAACATGCAAACAACAATACGTAACTGGAACAACATCCCTCACAGAACAGAATGAGGGCAACTCCACAGAAATCTTCTCTCGACCTTTTAACCCTAAACAGACACAAATCCAACATGTATTCTCCTGTCACATAAAATGGCTAATCACGTCCCAAACAGCAAAATACCACCTGTTCTGGATATCACATACGATACACACATGACACCTGCTTCCCACGCCATAAACAACACAATATCCAATGAACTTCTCAGAACATTAACTAGTATCAGATATGGACAAGATAATGAATCGTTATCCTGTGCAGACAAATCATCCACTCCACTCTGAACACCTGTGTGGTGTTCAAACCCAACAAAAGTAAATATAACATAGATGTAAACCACACAAACCTGAGCACTCACAACAGTACATGACTACATGGCAACTACTGACACCGAACACCTAAACATTGGAACAAAGTCCCCCCAATACAATCCCACCTCAGTAAACTCATCGTTCAAGTTTTCTTAATAGCACTAAACCTTTCCCTCTGGAACACTCCATAACTAATCACCAGCTCCCAAGCTGAAATAGAATGCAAATTCGTGCCTCACACCTCAAAACTTACAGATCCCCCTCCCTCTCCATCCATCCCTGCCAACACAACTCTGACTCAACACATGCACATCAAGAGGACCTGACAAGCACTATCGCCCTCTCACCACAGTGCTGGTTCGTTATCACTAACCTTTCTGGTACTCAGCAGTTAGTACGTCCGTCCCTGGATCGTGGATGCCTCCCACTTACTGTAAAGTGTTACATACTGCTACTATAATACAGTGCTGTGTAAACATCTGCATCATTCCTCATTACTAATGAATCGTTGCCTCATTTGTTTTATGCGGTAAGGTATGATGGTCGGTTAGTTGTTTGGGCTTTAGACCTATCAACTGCCAGGGTCATTAAGGCCCCCGTCAACGTAAGCCACATCCACCAACCGAAAAATCTTGAACATCTTCTTCGGGTGTTCAATGTAATTCTAAGACCACATACACTCCCACTGTGCTTGTGGTCCTTGAAGGTATGTGTTTTGTCAGTTTGTACAACTCTGAGGGTAAATTTGGATCTCGCAGCATGTATTTTTCGCATGCACATCGGAACACCATAACAGGTGTTTGTTTCACAAATCAATAGCAAGTCAAGGAGTATGTAACCACTGGGGAGGTGATTATTTTTTTTTTTTTTTTGGCTGTGACGAACTCTAAACTCACATCCAACATTCCTGAAGTCTTATCTGCCTGACAATAGATCGTCCCCTCTTGGCAGTACAGTTTTCCCACAACTAAGCTAGGGTAACAAATCAGAAACGTGTAATTCATGGACGGCGCTCATGATCTTAACTGGTGATAAACAGTCAGTCATCCTTATCTAAGAAGAGCAGGTCCTCACTCCTGCCATCCTTCAACCTACAGTACGTATGACCGTTACAGAGTACACACCTCACAGTTCAGGGACGTCATGCCACATGGCCACCAACCCTCCACAGGCAACATCACAAGCCAACACACCAGCTGCAGTACTGGTGTTTGAAGGAAACCTACTAAAGTACCCTAAAATATCTAGCGTCAGCTTAACTTAGTTCTCGTGACAAGAGCAGCAAACGAAGGTACGGAAAACTAACATGATTAACTGCGTTCTTGATGTTCATGTCAGTACCCCAGGAGGGAGACCAGGACAATGAATATTTTCAGTACGAAACAAATTTCGTTTGTTCCATATTCAGAATCCCCCAGGAATGTGCTTATATCATCACGATTTAATATACAATGAAAAGTTATGAGGATAATCCGGTTTGGTGTCATTTTTCTGTTCTAATACTGTCCCTTTCGTGTCTGCTTCTGAAACCAGCTTAAGATATAACATAAATTTACTTCCATAAGTACCCACAACGTGTACATTAGTGAGAATGGATAGAGTCGAGTCATACCTTCGCTCTGGTGGAAAACATTAGTTACTGTATGACACTCAACTGCATCTGAACCTGAAATACAGCCAAACAATATTACTGAGTGTAACGCATTATATATCAGATACGTTATGCATATCTGAAGCTGAATATGAAACGTGCATGTGTATTTCATGTTATAGATCAGTCATTACTTCAATTGTTTTAAGGGACAGAAGGGATGTTCAAAAAAAAAGTAAAATCTCAACCTACGTGGCGATACATATTTTCTACAGTACTGAAAAATGTGTGAACATATACAACGTGCAAAGCTTAAAATCGTTGTATTCACTTCTAACTAAGCCAAAGGAAACCAAAATATATATATATATATATATATATATATATATATATAGTGTGTGGTTGAGAGCGCAGAAGAGGGTGTGTTGAACTGGTTTGGACACATGGAGAGAATGAGTGAGGAAAGATTGACAAAGAGGATATATATGTCAGAGATGGAGGGAACGAGGGGAAGTGGGAGACCAAATTGGAGGTGGAAGGATGAAGTGAAAAAAATTTTGAGAGATCGGGGCCTGAACATGCAGGAGGGTGAAAGGCGTGCAAGAAACAGAGTGAATTGGAACGATGTGGTATACCGGGGTCGACGTGCTGTCAATGGATTGAACCAGGGCATGTGAAGCATCTGGGGTAAACCATGGAAAGTTTTGTCGGGGCTGGATGTGGAAAGGCAGTTGTGGTTTCGGTGAATTATACATGACACTCTAGAGACTGAGCGTGAACGAATGTGACCTTTGTTGTCTTTTTCTAGCGCTACCTCGCGCACATGCGGTGGGAGGGGTTTGTCATTTCATGTGTGGCTGGGGGAGTGACGGGAATGAATAAGGGCAGATAGTATGAATTATGTTCATGTGTATATATGTATATGTCTGTGTGTATATATTTGTATGAGTTGAGATGTATTGGTATGTATAAGTGCGTGTGTGGACGTGTATGTATATGCATGTGTATGCGGGTGGGTTGGGCCATTCTTTCGTCTGTTTCCTTACGCTACCTCGCTAACGCGGGAGACAGCGACAAAGTATAATAAATGAAATGAATATATTCCAAAGAGTTCACGGGGAAAATGAAACGCGATGAATTTCTAAATGCACTTTCGTTATAAAATCACATTGGGGGAGACACAAGAGAGAAATATAACAGTCAGTTGATATACAACGAAGGGATGTAGCAAGGACGCTATTTGTGTCACCGTGTCAATTTTCGCACAGATTGAGCCACTGAAGCATTTATCGCAACAGTATGGCACATATATGTGAAGAACGCTGAGGATTACCGTAAAATACCAAACTTTTTATTGTTTTATGTGTTATTTTTTCTTCTCTGCTTTTCACTTCGGTTTATTGTTTTGTCACTTCCTTAATAGCTCATTGTTGTATCTTGTGAGCATCACGCACTTTACTGTTTTCCCAACTGTATGCAATACGGTTTTAGGTAAAGAAAAATGTGTATTAATGTAATTGTCGACGAACGTGAATAGGAAGGAGTTTATAATGTCTGTTACAATCTTTGAAAGAATCCAAGTAATATTCTACAGATCAATTGCAGCAATAAAGATAATCTTAAACCCTGACAAACATGTGGGAACCGTAAAAGTTATTTGTGAAACATATATAAATGTCATATTATGTAGTATTGTTGGACACTTGGTCATCAACAGTCTCTCCCGGTCTAAATTGTGGTACAAACCTCCCAGGCGGACACAACATATGGCCTCGTCTCTAGTGTCGTTTCCGAATAAAAGATTTTTTTCTGTAGAATATTTTTTCTCTGAGTTTTAGTGTTACAGGAAAATAGTGCGTCTCTCGTTTGACCTCATTTTTTTACGATAAGACTAAGAAACATATGTGTTTAACGAGGGTGGCTGACGACGGTCTTAACTACATCCTCTCTTCTCACGCTCAGCAGGGCTCTTACCTCGGCCGGGCGAGGCAGCCATGGTTGTCTTTCTGTTTTGTCTTATAAGATAAATATTGCTCATTGTTCTTATATGTATAAGGTCAATATCTGTCTAACTTGGCTCTCACTGAAGAGACGGGCACAACTTTTTTATTCCATTGTTATAAAACATGATCGCTCACTCGTAAACGTTTCCTACCGTCATAGAAGAAAAAAAAATCAACTCATTTCATCTAAAACCGTTTCTTTACGTCAGCTTCTCCCTCATAACAGCATCATGACCCCATCTTCTTCTCTCTCAGTGCCTAACCATTGCTTCCATTTGTTTCAATTTACGTCAAACGAAGTTCTTCAAGTCGTCATTGGTAGTAAAATCATTACGATATGTCTTGGTCATTCACCTCTCGTGAACGTCTCAGTAACAGCATCCAAGAGTTATATACTCCACTGAAAACTCCTCAGCTCCAGCTCATTCTGCTAACGCTCGAGAGTTTCACTAAAACGTTTTTGACAGTAACATAAGATCCATCCAACAGTGTCAACAGAACTATAAAACACTAAACGATTACATCCTACACAACCATTTACGAGATCTAATGGTCTCAGGCGTGATGAAAGAAAATGATCAAACTCCGATATGAACTATACTAAGAGATACATCTGGTGCCTAAATGAAGCGTCAAATACAGTTATATTAGGTAAAATATAGTGGTATGAGTTAAACTGTAGGTACCCCATCATGAATGAGGTGGGGTAAAATTCAGTGATATGAGATACAATGGAATGATACAAGGTAAATTTGATAGTATGAAGAAGCGAAAACACAAATGAGGTATATTGTCACACGCTTCTTTCACAGTCGTTATCTTTCCTTTTATCTGAGATGGCCAAGATTAGGGCATGTCGGTTGATTTGAGAAATATGAATGGGAAAAAGATATGGGGTAAAACTCTGTATCATGAGGAAATAGATGACTTACAAGATATCAAAGGGTTGAGAAAGTGTCGTGAGGTGAGGAGATGAAAATATGAGACGTGGAGACTACTTCAAAGCTGCGTGAAATGTGTTGGAAATTGAGGAAATAACTCGACGAATAACTGATCATAAGAGAAACAGGGATCACATTATATATATGGTACATCTGGAATGATGTGCACTGTATGCTGGGAATGAAGGTCGATGAAGATTTAGTATGACCTTCTGAGGGTGATGATAGGTGAAATATGTTAACCCGCCTGGAGTGTACCGGGTAAGAGGATGTAGAGATAATGAGGTAAGAGGGGAAGTGAGGCATAAGTAGGTTTATACACTAAAGGATATGTGAGTGGCAAATGATGGATGCGAGTAGTGACTGGAGTTGTGACAGTTAATTTCTCCAGTGATATACAAGGTATTAAGACTAACCCTAAGAACTGCAGAGTAAATACTTTGCTAAACAAACTAAGAAAGACAAATGCTGAGGTAGTGTGTCACAAGTGGCAATGTACGAGGTGATATACTGGGATAGAAACATTGAGAATTAGAATGATGAAACTATTGGAGGAGCATCTAACATTTATGTACTCCAAAGAAATATGAGATATGATATGAATGGGTTCAGGTGTGTGTGTGTGTGTGTGTGTGTGTGTGTGTGTATGTGTGTGTGTGTGTGTGTGTGTGTGTGTATGTGTTAGCTGCTGGACACGATGAAGAGTTCCCATGGTTGTTCATCTTCGTTATGAATAGGGGTCTAAAGGAGGCGCAGGTGCGAGGAAGGGTAGAACAATAAGGATTTGAAAATAAGAGAAATGCAAAGTTATGTTGTTGATTGTATGCAATGACGTTGCTTAGATAGTCTGGACGACAGAACATTAGAGAAAGCGAAATTAAAAGTGTGTTAAAAGAGAAAGTTTAGTGAATTCTGACAGAAGGAAGATGGTGCTGTTTTACTAAATAAGATTAGAACATGAAATCTGCTCGGATGTTGATAAGTTTTCTGGTCAGGAATTTGCAATATATGAAAAATGTTATTTAAGGAGATGGGGAAATGGTTGATGAGGCATCTTAAAACGAGATGTGTATATTATTGCTGGTATTTCTGGGAGGATTGAAAGATGTGAATGACATGAGTTTGCCATTGTGGTAGAGATTATTAAATTATGGAGATTAACTTTTCTTGATTTGTGGGTACGAATCATCAGTTTACAACGACAAAATAACACAATTAGTTCATTCTGTGGAAAGGGCTTTCCCGAAATGAGAAGCTACATAGAGAGAAGTGGATAATGGTAGATGTTTGGATATTATGGAGAGATCTGGAGCAGAGAAGCAGTTGTGACAGTGAGGAGTAGTGAGTTGAGATGGTATGTACATGTGTATATGATGGATCAGAGGTGCAAGGCTGAGAGGATGTAAATGAACGAGGTCAGAGGATTAAGATTTAGATCAAAAGTAACGGAACGACAGGACAAGGAAGTATGCCAGCGAGAAGGGTGAGAGTATGGTGGAGTTCCTGGTACTGTGCCAAGATGGAGCTTTTGATGGTAAACCCTGCATCAGTCACGCTGATGGACGGCTGGATTGCGGAAGACTGCATCTGGCATCTGAAAAGAAACAGAGTTGAGGGGATTGCAGCAGACGAGGCATGAGGGCGTGTCGGCTGAAGAAAAGAATCAGAGGGCAATGAACATCAGGTAAGAATGATATCAAGTCAGAATGGTCAATGCCAAACATGTAGCTTATCAACAGATGATGTAGCAGGTGGACGTTTGTGAGTAGCCTACGTATAAAAAGCAAACTGGTATATAATCAGGGTAACACATGGAAGCAAAACATCTGCTGCTAAAAGTAAAATGTTGGATAGTGAGGACGTAGAAAACAAGATATTCATTTTTTCAAAAAGCGTAGTACTTCGAAGGGAAGCAAATTAAGGGAAAGTAAAAGATTCTATTTTTCACTGTCTCGTAAAAGAAGAAAAAAGTAATATCCGGAGTGAGGACTTCAATATCTCAAAGATCTGGAATGTAAGAGCATGACTGGTATCTATGTGGTTAAAGACAGGAAGACTGGATATTATGAACATGTTTACCTGAGAGAGTAAGAAGAAGAGCACAACGAAAAAGTATCAAATATGATATATAAAAAGGCTTCTTAAGCGGGAAAAAAGTATTAGCAAGCTTTTGAACGATGATGTGCAAGAAAGACGTTTATGCTGCAAAAGTGAAAGCTGTGAAGGAAGGCAGAATGCCAAGGTCGAGGTAAGGTCAGTTACTCTGTCTTGATGAAAGTAAAATTGTTGAAAATGAAAATGAATCTATAGAAATGTAGTTCCTTTATGTATAGATGGTAAGGTGATCAGGTGAAGTGAAATGAAAGCAAAGTAGAAATGATAAGTGGTAGACAGAGAATCTGTACTTCTCAAGGATGGTGATTTCCCTGAATAAAATAACTACCACAGGAATGCTGGTGCAAAATGCTTGATTTGCAGAAGCATTTCAGACGCCAGTTTTAGACCTCAAAAAATCAGGTCGTTAGCTTATATGATATAAAACAGTGGAAAGAATGTTTGAGACGGTTGTCTGCTGAGAACAAACATCTAAAAGTTCTTAAGGAATTCTGTAAAGTGGCACGAAACAACCAGGGAAAATATCAGCTTATGATTATAAAAACAGAGCAGAGAAAGATTTTTTTTCCAGTAAAAAACGCTCCAGTTACGAGATACTTTTCTCATCGAGTCCAGGGTTTCAATAGACAGAAATAAAAAGTGATCAAATGAGCATAGACAGGGTCAAAACGGTATTAATGAAAGGGAATGTCAGGTCATAAGATGATATCTGACATAACTTCCACATCGACCTAGTCAAGGTAATACCTGTAGCACCTTGCTAGTCGGCTGCTGTGGCTGCGTCTCCAAAATGATTACATACACATGAATCAGGTAGATTTAGGAAAAGAGATGTTGCAGTATAGTGAGAATGTGAATCTAAATTAAGATTATAAAGAAAATTATTCATTTTTAGAATTGTCTTGGATAAGTGTATGATCCAAGAAAGTAACATGTGCGAAACTGTAAAAGATGATGCTTGTATTTTAGTAGGAACTTGACGAGGAAACTATATGATGTGGTGTACCGGGGTCGACGTGTTGTCAATGGGCTGAACCAGGGCACGTGATGCGTCTCGGGTAAACCATGGAAAGGTCTGTGGGGCCTGGATGTAGATAGGGAGCTGTGGTTTTGGTGCATTACACATGACACTAGAGACTGTATTCATGGCGCTACCTCGCTGAAGCAGGGGATAGTGATGCTGTTTTCCTGTTATTCTGGGTAGCCAGGGTTAAAAATTTCAACTATGTTAGGAGCACCTCTCATAAGGACTGGGGATTCGGGACTGATGTGATAGACAGCGTCTTTAAAGGTAGATAATGAGGTAATGTTCTGAAGAGAGGGATTGGAGGAAAAGATGTACCTCTACAGATAAGACATTGTGTGCTCCAGAATATGTTCTTAAGTCAGCTATGAATATATGTGGGTCTCTAACAACAAGGTGAGAAGCAAAATATAGTAGAGCTTCCTTTTGAAATTTCGGACTTGGATTCAGGAGAGCTGTAGGGCTGAGGATACAGAGAGTGAATGGATGAGGCAAGGGACAGACCGAGGGTGAGATTAAGGAAGAGTTGTGAAGCAGTGGATAGGAGCGACACAGGAATGTTGTCAAGTTACGGTTGTGACCACAGACGCAGTTCGTGTGGATGAGTCCACAGCAGCTGAGTTCACCAGTGTGTTACAGCTGTTGGTTTCAGTGATGTTCCGCGAGTGGTGTCAAGTGATGATGCTGATAATGATAAGATGTTGGTGTTGTTTATCATTTACTAATACGATTTATTGTTAATGGCATCACCTCAGCTGCTGTTCTGACTGATGTGGATCCATATGTCGAGGTACTGTGTTCACTCTCTGTCCTTCCATCTTTACTAATACATTCAGCTCCCGCCTGCGTAGATGCATCCAGTGCTGCTACTGGCAGACCCAACTACTTATAATGTATATGCATTTGGCCATGTTGGACACTCCTATTGGTCTATGAACTTCCACATATGATGCAGTATACGGACCGACCACATCTAATGGTTGGTCATTTATCTTCATTTGGTGAGGTCCAAGCAGTTCCCATTCCCTCGCAGATCTTTAGGGATCGGTGCCCCATAAACTTCTTCCCAGGTGTAAGCATTCTTATCTTGAACAACACCAATCTTAGTTTCACTTCCCATAACTCAACAACGTCTGCTCAGTTCGGTTCTTTGCCTCTAATTTCTTTAATGGCATCTTCCTCTTCCATATCATTGCCATATATATATATATATATACGAACAAACTGCATATGAACGCGCACCTTCACAGAACATACAAACCTTCAACAGCCAGGATCGAACCCGGGATCCCTGTGCAACAGGCGGGAGCGCTACCGCTAGGCTATGATCGCCCCTAATAGGGAAATGACTATTCGAATACTATGT
>JAUUDZ010026291.1:0-11132 GCA_032361705.1 Panulirus versicolor | reverse complement strand
TATTCTGACAAGATATTATCAAACAATATATATGAATATAAGAATTTGATGGTATGACGACCCATTTTCTTCAAAGTTCCTTTAGCTCGGAACACAATAGTGAAGAGTACGTGTCAGGGGCCCGCAGCTGCGGCCTAGTTAACCACTGAATAATGACTGGAATGACCCAGTTGGTCTGGGGACTGACTGTCAGGCTTGTCCATCACTCGATACTATAGGGCTACGGAGAAACCATCTCACTTTACAGGAACCTCTAACGAAGGAACTGCCATCCTTACACGGCTAGTAATCAATCACTGAAGACTGAGCATGGCAATCAGTCTGCAATCAGTCTGTCATACCGCACTGGATACGTACGGAGGATAATGTTATAGTCGAAATATTACCATCACAGGCAGTGGACAACCAGTGAAGTTGGTTATATCACGTGAAGATGGAGTGGAAGAGAGAAGACTAATGAGAAACACGAGTACAACACACATAACAGTACGAGAACTGGTTAGTCCATTCTGTTTGGTTTTCCCGTATCCTATCAAGTCATTCCCTACTGACTTACGATTATTATAAAACATGCGATGTCACACGGTTATAACGCGAGACTCAATCAAATCCAAGTCATATCTTCACTATGGCATATTACTTGTGTCTGTATCTAAAAACCACCGATAAAACAGACTGCAGACTCCAGTATGTGGGTCTATCAGGTAGAGTGTCACAAGGTTCAACGCTCGGAGTATGCCATGATGGTATATGGCATCATACCGAGCGTCGCCCCTGGTCCTCGGACATCAAACCAGGGCATTATTGTTCTCATAAGCTGATGAAGCAACACAAATGTCAGCAGACTGCACACCCGTATATAGTTTAGAGAGAAGAATCCATAACAATATTGAGCAAGGTATGCAGGGTAGGTCACGCACATGCTGACTCGCCTAACACCTGGCACTGCACACGCTCCTCAAGCTACACTCCGGGAGCTACACCACCCTGAGGTGTGGCGGAGCCAACTACAAAGCACACAGTAGAGAACACTCATGACATTCACCGGTTGCTTGGCAACTGCTGTGCAACACCTGCACGACGAAACAAAATCACCTCCAGTACAACACAAGTCACACTCTCTCGCCTCCGTCCCTGACGCCATCCACCTCCACACAGGCTTATGACATCACCGAGCTAATCTTGATGATCCATCTTCCATACCGAAGGCAGAGAACACCCGGTTCCCCCGCTGCCCTGCACAGACGAGGGGACATCATCACTAGCCTTAACATCCCGAGTGCTGCTTCGATCTATGCTTAATAATAACTCTAAGATAAACGAAAGAAACCACAAGTGTTGGAGAGGCTTCTTTACCATCCGTCTGCCACTCTACCCCTGAGACTGCAGACATAATAAGGTGTAAAACTGGAAACGTTACCAAAATCAAAGTTCGAGAGAATCGACAGCGACTATTTGCGGTGTGGAGGAGCGTCAGAGGCTACAAAGGTCAACCAAAACAATGGTACAAATTTTTCATTTGTATGAGTGATCCCAACCGTCCCTCGTTTTCTTTGTATCGCTCTTGGCGCCATCCGTTTTCTGTCTTTCCATGGAATGCGTGTTCCCTGTCCCTGTTTTCACTGAAAAGATGTTTAAAATACAATTTCATGTGTCCTGATGAAAAAAATGTACTCACTCTCTAAATGACAATAAATGCAGTGGTTATTGACTTAAAAACAAGATCAATGGTTGAAATTAACCAAATTCAGTGAGTTATTGGGTGTCAAAAAGTGAGTACATTTTTTTGGGACACCTCTGTATATCTACTCCAAATGCCTCCAATGAC
Source organism: Panulirus versicolor (assembly GCA_032361705.1). Taxonomy (NCBI): domain Eukaryota; kingdom Metazoa; phylum Arthropoda; class Malacostraca; order Decapoda; family Palinuridae; genus Panulirus; species Panulirus versicolor. The sequence continues at coordinate 9,304 of JAUUDZ010026291.1, read as the reverse complement.
AGTGTATGGCATATTTACAGTATTGTCTCCAACCACCTCTGCCTATTAACCCTCACACCCTGGCAATCTTGAGCCTTTTTCTGCATGGCATGATGGTAGGCAACAGTGTTTTTACTATTAGATACAAGGCTTACCTTTCATCATTCAAAAAGCATGCCACTTTGCCCAAGTGCACTTGCATTTCTACAGTATATAAAGCTATAGAAATTACAGTGCATACTCGGTTTCATGAAAATATGTCATTCACGCATTATTTATACTGGGAGAATGCATGTACAGTGCCACTGTATAAAGGCAAGGGGGATAAAGGTGAATGTTCAAACTACAGAGTAATAAGTTTGTTGAGTATACCTGATAAGTTGAATAGGACAGTATTGATGGAAAGGATGAATGCATGAAAAGTGCACCTGATTGGGGAGAAGCAGCGGTTTCAAAAGTGGTAGATTATGTATGAATCAGGTGTTCGCTTTAAAAAACATCAAGCTTTCTTTCCTTAAACACATTACCTATCTGTCTTCTCTTCTCATTGGTGACATCCACACACATGTAGACACCTGGGTGGATCCATGAATGAATTCATAGGAATGCTTATCAATACAGTGCATACACTTGTAGAAGCCTTTAAAACAACAAAGGAGAGCACTAAAATAAGTTTGTCTACGGAGAATGAGAAAAGGATAACAATGATCATGATGTATCAATTCACCTGTGTAAAATACAACACTGCACGCTTTCCAAATAGCATGACACACACTTTTATAAATGTATGTTTTCATCCTAAATCTTTAACTATCAAAATCTTGTATCATCACTTACTTGCTGTCTTTGAAAATCCCTTTTGGGTCTGATTCTGGAGACGAAGCTCTACGGTAATTTGCTTGAAGTAATCCACGAACAGGAACAACAGGTGGATTAGCTGCCTCCAAGTACTTTGGATTCAGTCCACCCACACTTCAAAACAATAAAAAAAAAGGCATCAGAAGCTGTGTGCTATTCATTCAATGACAATGCAAGAGAATGTTATAAATATATTAAATTTGAGCACTTACTTTTCTTTCTCAGTAGGAGACTTCTTGTTTGCAGGAGACACAAGTGAACTCTGAGGGCTGATTTCCTCCGGTATGGGTTGGATGCTACCAAAGTTACGAATGGAGCCCTGCAAAGGCAATGCTTATGTGTCAGATAAAATTCTTAAACATCAATCCTTTTTCTACAAACAGTCTGACAGGCTATTCCCCATTTTCACTAAACCTAGTTACCCAGTCTCCAAATTTCACCTTCAATTGCCACATCATCCACTCTTGCTTTCAAATCCTCCAACATGAGGATTCAATCGCTTGCTACAGAATTGCCCAAAATCTCATTCATCTCCTGTGAAAGAATTCTCTCCATCACTCTTCCAGCTACCAAGAGTGTAGACATTGACAATCACCCATTTCTTGCAGTCTATTTTCATCTCATTAGTCTTGAGGTCACTTCCTTATGCTCTTTAACACATTTCCAAAGCTCCTCCTCCACTTGTCCTCAAACTAACACCTAGCTTTACCTTTTAAAGATTCCTAAACTATTCTTCCCCATTACCCTTGAGTTTAATTCCACTCAGAACCAGAATGTCTGGATTCCTCTCAAAACACAGCACCAACCTCCTCTTCTCATCTTGGTTACATCCACACACACCAGCCTGAGCCTTCAAGGTCTGTCTACTGTTCATTTTTTTGGATGCATCAATACTCAAATTGGTTATAATTCTGAAAGTTCAAAACTTTGTACTGAATCTCTACAAAAATATATATCTTAGATACATGCAAGGCTGCATGAACATATCTTTAAGTGAATACAAACCACAGATGTCTGAGCAGATCCTGACCATCCACCATTGATGGTGGGAAGTGATCCAGGAGTATTTGAAAGAGGTGTGGAATGTGCCATCATTCCTGGTAGTCCACCTGTTGTCAGACGTGAACCTTGCTGAGTCAGACCATGAGTAGAAGGCTTTTGTGAATTAAGATATGCTTCTGTAAGTGGTGCCCGCTTTGCAACTGCTCCTGCCATTTCTGCTTCATTAAGTTGCTTGTTGAGCCAGGAGATTACTAAACATAATATTACTAATTAGTTTCTAAGAATGCATTATTTCTAATCTTAGTCACAAATCTTTATCTACACACTCTTAATGTACCCTTCCAGCATGCATTTTTCCCCTATGTGCTTTAATAATTTCTTACTTATCAATCTCATCCTAACATAATCATTTCTTACTCTTATCAGTCAACCCTTCTCATACCACATCCCAGTCTCTATGAAAATCCAGGTCCACAGTTTCCAATCTCTCCCTTAATCTGTTACAGTAAACTCATTTTTCAATCCCATAGATCAAGTTTAGCTTATGGATATCTTTTAAAATTTTCAGTGTGCAACTGATTTTCATGGATTCCCCAGTGTGCAAAAAGCACTTTTTTTTTATTTATGAATAGATGCACAAAAAATATAAAATCATAACGGTGTTTTGTTCTCAAGAATTAAGACAACCACTTCTTGCATAAGATAAACACCTTAATAACTGGACTGGACAATACTAAGTATATCAAAAAAACTTTATCTATGATTGTACACAAAAAATCAAGAGTTAACATTCCTAATTTACGAAACATTTATGACCAGAATGGTCAATTGTAATTGCAGGTACAAGGGAAATGGCACCACAGACAGCAGGGATAATCAATCAATGAATAGAAAAGTAGTAGTTGGTAGGTAGCCAACAACCAGGGAGATATATTACCAGTACTACCCGACTGGGCATCAGGAGGGTTAGTGACAGCTGTATGGTGAGCCAGCACTTCAGTGGTTGTCAAGGTGAACTCCTCTGACCCAGGAAGATGCCTTTTCTTTCAGCCTCACCCATATGTGGACTACAGGCATTCTGTCCACAAACATACAGTTTATCCTTGTCACACATAACACTTAAATCAATTCATTCTTTATAACTAGATTTTTCCTGTGGTGAGTACTATGTGCTAGCCCTGCCTTTTGGAAAAATGGTAGGAGCAATAAAAAGAACTAGTAGCTAGGAACATTTAGGTATGAGCATAAAGTAGAACCATTAGGATCATTAGGCAGAAGCATTCCGTAGAAGTAGTCAGTAGGAACATAAGGTAGAAGACTATGTTAGCCTTGCCCTCTGCCAGCGGCCCGTTAAGGGTGAAGCACTAAAGGCTAAGAAGTGGCAATGGAATTCACTGCTTATGAAGACTCTATTGCCATGGCCATCCTCTTGAGGGAGTTCCAGAAGGGAAAAGGCATCAGAGATATACATAGATTATTGAATAGATAATGGTGCATTGGATGTAGGCAGCCATTTGGCTGAAAATATGCAGTTGAGATAATATAGATATTACAGAACTGGGAACCCATGATGGTTACTAGTTACCTAATCATACAAGAGCTTAAAATCAGTGTGAGTTGGATACTCTTCATTTTAGATAAGCATATGTTATGTTTTACACATTATGAGCTTAAGTGAACAGTAAGAGATGAATAGTTACCATAATACAGTATTTGACATACCACATAGCCCAGTTAACAGGAAACTGAGTTGTTCACTTGCATAGCTATGAAGTTGTTCATGGATTGCTTAAGAAGTTCTTAATGATAGGTATAGGACTGTTCTTATAATTGTCTGCACAAGCTCTGATTGGAATAAAGTGACTGTGGTGACAAATGGCAGTCTGTGGTGGTGGTATGGGAGGGGTCTCTATGACAGGATTGTGTCAACAGACTTCAAAGAAATGGATTCTGTAAAGAAAAATAAAGCAGGTATGTTTCTGTACTTTTGCAGCAAAACCCTTCACAAGGACCACAGAGTGGCACCACCAAGTGGTCCATCTGCAAGCACTCTTAGTGTGAATGACAAGTTAATGAGGTGTAGTAGGGAGGTAATACACAATGGTTTGTGAGTGAATTCGAATGGGGAGAACATGAAAAAAGTGGAATCTTTTATGTACCCAGGAGTGATTACAGCAAATGATGGAACCATGGTAATGGAAGTGCATCAGAGTGTGAGAGAGGGGGTAAAGGTCCTGGGTGTACTAAGTGTGTGGATGAAGACATCATTGTCTGTTATGGCAAAGATAGGTATGTCTGAAGGTATACTAGTAACAACAGTGTTGAGTGAAAGTATATTTAGGTCCTAGGTGCAAAAGATTAGAAGAGTGGGGATGAGTTGGAAATGAAATTCCAAAGGACAAAATGTGATGTGAAGAGGATTGATCATGGAAGAAATGACAGCATCAAAGCGTGTTATGACCAAAAAAAAGTTCACCCAGGTAGAAAGATTAAAAAAAAAGACATTGATAGGGCTTACATGTCAAAGGTGGAGTGAGCACAAGGGAGGGGGAGACTGAGAAGGCGATGGAATGATAACAGTGAAAGAGGCTTTGAGGTGCTTGGCTTGAACATTCTGGACGGTAGCAGACCTGAACAGGATATAATAAATTGGAGTGATGTGGCATATTGGGGTGTGATGTGCTGTAAATGGGCTGAACCATGCCATAGTAGGTAGTCAAAGGAAACTACTGAATGGTCTTTGGGTGTAGGCTGTGGATGGCAGATTCTAGTTATGGTGCATATTACATGACAGATAGAGGGAGAATGTGAGCAAATGAAGTCATTGCTTCATCTGCTCCTGGTGCTACCTAAATATACCAAGAGGTGGCAAAGAAATGTGAAAGAAAAAATATAAAATTGGTTTGTCTTTTACCATTTTCATTTGTATGAAGTGTCATCTCCTGCTCCCGTAACTTTTCTGTTGCGTCCTGCAATTGCTGTTGAAGATTTTCTTTGTCCAAGGTGATCTGTGACAGCTTGGTTGTCACTAGCTGCAGTTGTTCGCTCAACTGTGATATTCTTGAGTCCTTTTCAGTAACAACCTTGTCCTGCTCTACAAGTGCTGCCCCTCGAACTTTACTCTAAAGAAAAAAAACTTATGCTATATATCAAATAAAAATAGTTGAACATACAGTTTCACAGAGTTGAATCCTGAAAATTTTTAAGCTCAATTGCTACCAGCTAGGAAGGGGTTATATACCCTAAAAACATTGCAGTTAACTTAGAGAAAGAAAGGAGGTTTATTTTTCATAAATGACTGCCGTTTCCCTTGTTAGCAAGGTAACATCAGCAACAGACAAAGAAAGGCTGCATCCACTCACATTCATCTCTAATTATCATGCGTAATTCACTGAAGCCACAGCTCCCTATCCACAAACAGGCCCCACAAAACTTTCCATGGTTTACAGATGCTTCACATCCCCTGGTTCAGTCCACTGACAAAACATCATGAAGGAGATAAACCCATATAAAGCTCAAGGAATAGATGGTATCTCACCATTTGTACTTTACAGTGTACAAAGACATAATTCTACAATTTCATTGGATACAGTAATGTAACCACCTGCATGGCACCACCCCACCTACTTGCATAGTTCCTATAGCAAGTCTGCACCACTTATTGCCATCACCAACACTACTCTACACAGTCTCACCAGCTCTGAATCCAGCCCACTGATGTCTGCCCTACATAGCATCAACAGCTCCGTATCTAGTTCACTGACATCTACTGTACATCACCTCACCAAGATTGTCATCACCACCAATGCCACCCTGGCAGCTTGGCATCTCATTGGACTACTTTAATCATTATAAGCTTTGCCACCATCAATAATATTAATGCCTAACGTTATTGTGTTGGATCTGCATATATGTCTTCAATCAATGAGGCTTTGCTTCGACAGGCTGTTGTAAAAACTGGGGAATTCACTTACCTAAGTTCATAGGTAAGTTCACAGGGAGATCTCCCTTTGGTTAGACTAGACATTCATTAGAAATCATTGACTGCATCATAACTAGCTGACATTTCTGCTTCCTGAACAGCTTGATTCAAGAACTCACATTCTAACATCTATTGCATACAAGTGTTCAGGTGTAGGTGTAGGGGACAACTGCTGGATGGTGCGAAAACCTTCTACAGAGGAGCAAATGCATGCGTAAGATTGGATGGAGAATTGAGCGAAAGTTTTGGTATAAGTGTGGGTGTGAGGCAGGGCTGCATGATGTCACCATGGCATTTTAATATATATATGGATGGAGTGATAAAAGAGATGAAAGCAAAACCACAGAAAGGGGATGCACAGATGGAGAGTGGTGGTGAGGCATGGTGGCTTGTAGCAAGCTTGTGTGAAGATGATATTGGGTTGTTTGTAGACGATATCGTGTTGTTTGTGGATGGTACTGTGTTGTTTGCTAGGAGTGAGGAGAAGTTGCAATATAAGCTTACTTGTGTCCAGAGAGAGAAGTGCTTTTTGGACAGTTTAAAAAGAGACGACAGGTAGGCGCATAGGATTAGTAAGAGGACCATCAGAAATGTTAGAGTCGTCCAAGATACAGCTACAGTGCCATCAGAATGGAAATGAGAAGGAAAGGTAGAGCGACAGAAGTTGTTAGCAATGCCCTTGCTAAAGACCACAAAGACCTATCAGTGGATGAAGACAAGAAGTTATCACACTTCCTTTGAATGAAAGAATATTTTGCCTCACAGATAACATACTTGCAATGAATATGGGCAGTGATAAATGCTGAATGGGAATCAGAGGAAGGAGAGTTTTCCAAGCCCAATATGCCTGATCCCATGCCTTTATGGCCTGAAAACAGGAACAATTAAACTATGGGTAGGAAGAAGAGGTAATCTTGGAGAAATAGGGGATATATGCTTCCACTGTCACAACAATAACCTCTGCTATGCCTCTGGTGGAGATAGAAGCATCACTACAATAGGGAGTAATTTGCCTGAAGTATGTCTGAAAAGAATTTACTAAAGTTATTCCAGTCAGCTTTGTTGAAGTGCAAATATTTACACTTAAGAGCTGCTTGAGGGGCAGGTGCCATTAGAATAGATACATCTATGAGAGTGTGATCACTTAAACTAACTTGGGGTGAAATTGTGTAGTTAAAGCAGGATGGATTAGAGGTGAAAAATAGACCCACAGTATTAGGAGTGGTCACAGCTAACAGATATATGGGTAGGGTGAGAGAAAATTTGCACTTGATCCTTAAAAATGGAGAGCATGAAGGCTTCAATCCCCCCACCATTAATATGGGAGGAATTCAACCACTCCCAGTGGTAAACATTAAAATTCCCAATAAAAGTAGAGGATCTCTGCTTGTGGGTGAGAAGATGCTACAGTCTCAATGCAAGAATTTAGATAGTCAAAGAAAGATATAGAATTTGTAGAATTAGGAGGGCAATAGACAAAACATGGAACATGTATACACATATACATATTCATACTTGCTTGCCTTCATCCATTCCCGTTGCTACCCCGCCCCACAGGAAACAGCATCGCTACCACCTGCTTCAGTGAGGTAGTGCCAGTAAAACAGACAAAAAGGTCACATTCATTCAAACTCAGTCTCTAGCTGTCATATGTAATGCACTGAAACCACAGCTCCCTATCCACATCCAGGCCCCACAGACCTTTCCATGGTTTACCCCAGACACTTCACATGCCCTGGTTCAGTCCATTAACAGCACGTCGACCCAGGTATACCACAATGTTCCAATTCACTCTATTCCTTGCACCCATTTTACTGACCAACCTCTTAGGGGTGGATGAACAACTGGGATGACTATGGACAGACTGCCACAACCAGGACTCAAACCTATGTGCTCAACTCTGGGTGGCTCATGAATGTATAATAGTTAGGAATGCTAAAAGCGACACCATGGAGGTCCATTCACTCTCTTTTACCTTATTTCATACACTCCTCTAGACTGTCACCAGATTCTCTCTTGAGACTACCATCAGAGCCATGTCATCTGCAAACAGTAACTGATTCCCCTCCCACGCTGCTCCCATTCACCTCCAAAGCATTCTGTAAACCCATCCATCACTCTAAGACTCTTATCAATAAACATCAAAATCCCCAGTGACACCACACATCTACATACTTACATTATTTTCTCCTGTAATAACAGTGTCTAGCTCACACAGAGATGGAGAAGACCCTTTAACAGAATCTTTCTTGAAGGAGGACTGTTTAGACAACAAATGACGGATGACCTCTTCCTTACGGGTAACCTGAAACATAAACCCAACAATGAATTAAGGAATTACAAATCCCTTATACAGAATTATTTTCAAAAGACACATCTCAATTAAATTATAAGAAAAACTCATAAGGAGAATCTATAGTAATCTATATGGTGACTGTATTTCTCTGGAAAGGTATGAAATTCAATGCACCTTAGGAGCATTCTTCATAAAGGGGGAATACATGTAGAGATATCTGAAAAGGTAACAAAAAGTACGCTATAAGGTGGAAGCTTGAGCAAAATCATCAGGAGTTAAGACATGTGTGACTTGTGTGACAAAGCTTTCTAAAAGGTACAGCTAAGCCTACATTAATGTAAAGGCCAGAAACATGGTTTGGCTTTGCAGAATGAATGATGAGCAATTTGCAACTTAAAACTTCCTAATAATAAGGTGAGAAGAGGATTGGATAAAGTGAGAAATAAAAACATCAGAATATGTTGCGAAAGTGAAAAAATGAAGGTTTAAGCTACTTCAGAGAATACATGGGAATACAGAGTAGGCATAAATTAGTGAGATGAAATGAAGAAGTGAAAGACCAAGAGTGAGGTAGGAGGACATGATTAAGAAGTGTGAGGATCAAAAGGCAGTGATCTTTTAAGAAGTGTTACACATCATGATTGGATCAGCAACACATGAAGGGAACTGCATAAAAATCCTATGAAACAATGGAAGATGAGTGTTTTAGACATACACAGACCACCCTGCCCTGAATACATAAAACAAAAAACAATAATAACACATTCTAAAAGTCTCATATAAAACCCATTCTGAGACTACACACCTCAACATTTTCATGTCTGTTTCGATGACGTACTTCCTGAAGAGTGTGACTGATATTAGTGACTTCAGCCTGAGATACTGCTAGTTCATGGTGGACTTCCATCAGCTGTGACTATAAACACAAACAGAATGTCAGAGGTGATACAAAACATGCATTTAAGAGAACTAGTTCCATAATTATAGTTACCTAACCTGCACATACCAGTACTGCCTATTTTGAATGAGATGAAGCTACATAAGATGGATAAGAAAAATTAATTATTACATTCATAGTCTCCTAAAATCAAAACAGTTTTTTAACTCAACATTAATGCCTGATAAGCCCATTAACTCTTTCAAAAATCATACTGATCTTGGAGAGGAAACTAACGATGTCCCATATT
>JAUUDZ010026269.1:0-11133 GCA_032361705.1 Panulirus versicolor | reverse complement strand
GAGAGAGAGAGAGAGAGAGAGAGAGAGAGAGAGAGAGAGAGAGAGAATCATACATTCTGAATGTAGATTTCATCACCTTTAGTAGGTTACTGATTGGGAGGGAAATGGCTACAACTTTTGTCTAACATGGTTACCTCGGAGGAACCCAACTTTCCGCCTCAGGGGAGAGCCTCTGGAAACTTCTGGACTATTCCAGGGGCCGCTGGCTCCAGACGACAACAGGAGTCCTTCAGCGGTACTGTCGGTCACATTCTTCACAGTATTTTCTGAGCGGGAAGAAAACGAATCCTGTAGCTCTGGCTGCAGCAGGAGTGGCAAAGATAATGAGAATAAAAAAAATTTTCTTCTTCCATCAGTATCTACGAAGAGATTTAAATTCTGAATACGAAGAAGATATTCAGTTAACCTTCCTGCTACCATAAGATTATTATTCTTATGAATCTAGTGGTTGATGGAGAGACTATGACCGTAAAACATTACCTTTTTCGCAGTATGATCCCTTCAGTAGGACAGTTGACGAAGGATACTCGCGTTTTCTTCGTTCCCGCCACTTGCCACACTTTCAGTACCTCATAATATGGAAATGTAAGCCACAAGCTGCAGTCACGATAGATCCAATACTGCATAAAATGTAGTGCCAGCCATTGGGCACACCCGCGATAGACCCAGGACTTCATAACATGGAAGTATTAATCACCGAACCACTCTCCCCAAACTTGCATTACTCTATAACAAGGAAGCGTTGAGCCAGTAGCTACCCTTCCAAACGTTTGCAGTACTTTATGATAAGAAGGAGCCGAACCATTAACCAAACCTGCGACGCTTTCAGTACATCAGAACATGAATGAGGGTAAGCTAAGCTAGGGAAGTGGATGAGGAAATAGTAAGTATTTAGTTAGAGAAGTAATGACATGCACGAGAGAAGTGTTTGGCATGCGGAAGGTAGGAAACGAACAGGTGAGAAAGGGTAATGAGCGAGTGGATGAGGAAGTTAAGTTCCTAGTGAAAGAGAGGAGATATGTATGGGCTTTATTTGCTGAAATGAAGGGCAAGTGAGTGGGAAGTTTACAATGAAATGCAGCAGGAGGTCAAGAGGAAGGTTCAGGGGATGAAGAGGACAAATGTGAGTTGGGGTGAGCGAGTATCAACAAACCTTTTAGAGATAATAAGATGTTTTGAAAGAACATTAACAGTGTGTAAAACGAGATAACAAATGGGAACGTCGTTGAAAGGAGCAGATAAGGAAGTGGTAACAGGCAGGAATGAAGTGAAGAGATGAAGTAAGTACTTTGAACGGATCTTAAATGTGTTTGATAATAGTGTGGCAGATGTGAAATGTTTTGGACATGGAGGTATATGGACTGAAAGAGTCATGAAAATAGAGGAAGTGGTGAAAGACTTGTGTGAGATGGAGGGGGTGGGGTTACAGCTGAATTCCTTATGAAAAGGAGTTATTGTGCTGTTGTATGGTTTGCTAGGATTCTCAACGTAATAAGTGTAAGCCAAAGTGAGGTGCCTGAGGAATGGCGGAATGCCTGTATAGCTCAAGGGTATAAATGCAAGGGGACAAAAGATACAGTTTACATTACAAAGATAAAAGTTTGTAGAGTGTACCAGCTACGATGAATGGAAGACTGGTGGTGACTGAGAGAGTGGTGGCATGCACAGAAGTTCAGATTAGGGAGGAACATTAAGGCGGATGTGCGGGTCAAGCCTTTGTTTTGAAGAATGTGTCTGAGAAAAACTTAGAGAAACAGATGGACTTGTATGTGATGTTTACAAATCTGCAAAAAGCGCATGAACGGATTGGTAGAGATGCTCTGTGGAAGTAAGAGAATGTGTGTGTGTGTGTATCTGCGTCTAATTAACTATGTGTAATTGCCCCTTTGCATCCAAGGGAAGTGAGTAATACTCATTTGGCCCTATCCTTCAAACATATATTGATCCAACCTAGCTTTGAAAACTTACAGATTCACGTTCGTCTTTCTTCATCAACGAGTTAACCTGTAAATAGTCTCATACTAGCAAACATATCTTTACTTGCTTTCGCGCTGTTTCCTCTTTAAGGTTCGGTCTGTGACCCCTGGCGCTTTCCAGCACAGCTTTGACACTCTTACTGTTATCTGAAGCACTTGGTCTAAATCTTCTTAGTCGTAAAAGATCCCGTCTTTCACTTGTATTTATTTCTTTTCGTTAAGGAAGTTATGTACGATATTCTGAACGTATTCTTACAGATCAAACCGACCAATCAGGACACCAATTTATCTGCACATCTCTGCATTCTCTCTGACCAGATGATAAACTTCTTTAAAAAAGAATTCTACAAAGATGCATTATTTTCAGATTTAGATATCCCTTGAGGAGCATATAATGTCTTGAACACCTACAGATTCGTGAACCTGAATGCTGTTCTTATAAATGCCAGCGATACATTACCTGCTCTAACATCACCCCAAAAGACGTGTAAGCCATTTGGGCAAAACGAATTTCACATACAGCGTGGCAAAGTCCTGGAATAAAATCTCTTTAAACTGAGGCTAGAAAACATTTCACTGACCTCTTTTATCACTCAGGGAACATTGCGCTCATTAATCATCGGCATTTTATTTCAGATTTCTGTCGCAGAACGAATGCCATCAAACTGACATGGAAGTGTCACACGCTATCCGATAAAATTTCCAAGGCAGTATCTTACCTCAATTCTGCAAAGCATTATTCTTTTATATCTTTTTTCCTGTTGGCGGTTGAGCCGGAGGGAGGGGTGGGTAGGATGTTGCCCTCTGCTGTGCCATCCGCTTTCGACCACTATATCTGATTCTATCCTTAGATAACCTAGCTAGGACCAAGCGTTTCAGACCTTTATCACAGTTACTCACTATCAACTCTCCGCCAAGCTAACCAGTTGTTCCACGAAGGTCTTTCTGATCCCCTCCTCAGTATTTAGGATGAAGTTCGTCATCTACTCCTCTTGCCGAGTGACCTAGATCATTAAATTCTCCTAACCCCATCCCCCACCCCGTAACGTTTCATTACTTTTCACATCACAAAACCCGACATTAAGTTTGTATCTTATACATTCTGACTACCGCGACAGCCTTAAGTCTATCAGAGTTAACGAGTGCTCTACCTAACAGTTCAGCCTTAACCAACGTGGCCGGTCACGTATGTGCTGTGAGATGAGAGGCTCCCAGATGGATCCGTTGAAGGACTCTTATTGGCATTGCTTCTTCCTCTCAGGCCAGACCAAGCTGGAGGGTGTGTTCCCTTCCCTCCGTTACCCTGCTTCGTCGCCACTTTTAGCGCTTCCCTCACTCTCTATAGCATCATCTCCGTCCTCTTGTGGTGCTCTCCTCACTCTCTGCAGCATTGTTATCAAAGATGGTCACCTTCGGCGCTCCATACACCCTGTCCACTGTCTATCTCTCTGGACACGGCGCTACACGCACTCTTCTTACTGTGAACCTCTGGCTTGGCTGTACACGGCGTTCCGTTCATCCTCTCTAGTGTTACGTACGTTCCTTACCTGTTGCAGCCCAACACTCGCTTCTTCTTCCTCCTCCTCCTCCATTTTGATATCAAGTCCAGTGCGCCCTTCACTCTGGGTGCTGTTAACCTTCCTCCCTGTGCATCTGTAGCGTTTCCTCTCACACTATTGCTCACGTCCTCCAAAGCCAGGTGCAGTGCTCCCCTCAAGGCCAGGTGTAGTGCTCCCCTCATGGCCAGGTGCAGTGCTCCCCTCATGGCTAGGAGGAGTACACCCTTCATGACCAGGTGTAGTGCTCCCCTCATGGCCAGGTGCAGTGCTCCCCTCATGGCCAGGTGTAGTGCTCCCCTTACGACCAGGTGCAGTGCTCCCCTCAGAACCAGGCGCAGTGCACTCCTCTTCCTCTCTATTTTCCTCTTGCTCTAGCAAGGGTGTCTCGCCCTCTAGTCCTCCCCTCACCTGCTGTCTGGTAATTTAGCGCCCCTCTCTCCCTCCCTCCCATCCCAGCACCAGCAACCTGCCTCTGAAGTTCTCCCTCGTGTGTGTGTGTCCAGCCGTTACTCCTGTGCTACACTTCACCTTTACCCAGCTACTCCCTCACTCTTCTCTACTCCACATCTGCCGAATTATTCCTAGAGTACCTTACTCCATCATCCTCGGATCATTTCCTTTAATACTTCGTTATAACCAGTGTCTTCCCCTGTTGCTGCTGAACACCTTTACCGTTATTGGAACTCCATCCCTGTTGCCGTTGTCGATTATCGTCCTGTTACATCTGTATGCTCCACTGTTGTCAGGTATCCCGCTGTGTAAATGACATACATTATATGTTCTGAAATCCTTTCTCCGTTTCCCACTCTCTCCCAGGGTTCCTTCTTTTGCATCTCCTTTGCAAGAACTGTATCATTCCTGTCGACGTTATATTACTGCCCTTCACTATGATATTCTCTCTACCCTGGCGACACAAATATTCCACCACCATCCTCTCGACAGTCAGTGCGCAGCGGCTTCCACACGCTGCCCGTCTCATAATAAATGAAGTTTCTGTTCACTCCCAAATGCGGTTATTGCTGCCTCTCTCAGACATTATCCAATATTCTCGATTCTAAATTCTCCCGTCCTGCTCCCTCATCATGCTAATATTACGGCCGGGGGTCATTTCTGATTTTCGTATCTCAGTAACGTTTGGTACTGTACCCTCCCGCTGCTGCTCCTGAGGTCTATTAGCGTTTCTTCCTGCTGGTCCTGACGCATTACTGTACTAGCTGTAGTTGACGTCTGAGTATTCCTCCCTCCTGCTCCTGACGTCTGGCTAGGTTCCCTCCTGCTGGTGCTGACTTCTGGGGTAATGTTCTGTTTTAACTAGGACTGACGTCTGCTAGTGCTTCCTGCTGCTGCTGCTGCTGCTGCTGACGTCTGAGAAGAGTTATCTCCTCCTGTTGCTGGACTGCTAGCATCCCTTCCTGCTGGCGCTGACGTCTAGTAGCATTCTTTCCTGCTGCTGCTGCTGGAGTCAAGAAGCGTTGCATCTCGTTAGTGTTAACGTCTGCCAGCGTTGGTGTTCATGGGTTGTCTTCTCAGAAGGTATTATGGTTTACCAGAGCACAGTTAAGTCAACAAGAACCTCTTCCATCGTCACAAATCTGCTCCATGAGCGAGCGCGTCTCGCCATGAGAACTGTTGATTTAAATTCATGACATATTATTTCTTCTTGTTAATTTCTAGTTATGAGGGTGTAGGTTAACCTGAACCCCACCAGCAGTAAAGAAAAGAAGGACTTTTAACACAGTATTAGTAATCTAAGGGAAAAAATGTAAGTAACAGTAGCTGGTATATCGTAACATGCAATGTTCGTATGTAAAAAAACTAAAGAACTTTACCACTACGCGCCGGGAGTCGACTCCAGGCTACCGAGAACGGTAAGCGGACAGGGTAACCACTTGACCACCTATGGGCGAACCTATCTCTCTGGAACTGCTGTTTACAGCTCCAGGGTTCGTTCACTCACTGTGGGCCTGCAGGGTGGGACAGGACGCCCACACCCTGGCCACGAGGGCATTACAGTAATATCTGTATATCAGAACATGTAATGGTCACACGTAAATCAGTGTAAACATACATTCCACTGCCATAGGCTTTAGTCCATCGTTGGTTAAGTGGTGAGTTAAGCCGTCAGCTTATCGTACTCGGCAGCCCGCGCTCAACTCTCGGGCGCGCAATGGTAATAGTGTTTATCTTCAAGTTTATCCAGTGTGCTCAAGGTAACTGAGTGTCAGGGTTCAGACACGAACACCACCGTGTACGCTGACCCTGGTGTCAGGGTTCAGACATGAACACCACCGTGGAGTGGTGTTCATGGAGTGGAATATTTCGGTAACTTTTGATGTCATGCTATTATAGCTTTTAGAGACTGGGACACGTCAATGAATACTACAGTGTTAAGCTTCTTCAAGATATCATGAGAAATAAAAGAACAAATCTCCATGACTTTCTCGAAGATCAACAGTTTAGCCTCATAATAAATTCTTGAGTTGTCTGGTACAATGCATACTTTAATGATGAAGACAACCTCTCCCTAATAGACCCGATCCAAAGATGGAGGAGATCACACAGTTCCCTATCCGCACAGTCCACGACTTCCATCGAAAGAAATGCTGCAAGTACCGTAATGCAAGGACTTGGCACTGCAAGTGTGACGGGTGAGGCTAGTGGCAAACAGTGGCCGAAATTTCCTCGTCATAAAGTCCTGAAAGCATGATGGCCCACGGCTAAAGGCCTTCCCTAACCTTTCATGAAGTACTGGAAACGCTGCGAGTGTGGCCATTGGCAGACATCTCCACGTCAGACTGAACTCGAATTATTCCTTTTCATCAGATCATAAGTTCATAACATTAAGAACAGTCGCTACTGTGAACCAGTGGGGTGACACCTCCATAAAATGAAGTAACGGATATCACATGCGTGCGACCGGAGGCTGACAGAAAGGACAAGCCAACAGAATTCCGTTTACAGCTGCCAGACTCAAGATATATTATCATGTTTACAGAAACCTAAGTTGTAAAATACAGCCAGAGACTCAGTGTGAGGCAGGATTTATAAGAGACATTTTTATTGCGATACGAGGGCTCACTCCTCCATATTAAAGAGCATACGGAATATTTTGAGAAAAGAAATACGTTTCCAGACGTGAGGTTGGCCACACATCTTCTATGATATATCTTGTTAATATATTTGAAAGGTGAAATACAGCTTCCCCCTTCGTCTTTGTTGGTTCCATCTTTAGACGAACATTTGCTGTATAGTGTCAGCAAGGAGGTGAATCCATCGTCCAAAGTGACTCCACAGATTTTCTATAGTCTAGAAGGATTTCCCCACAGTATGCAAGTTTGGTTCTCCTACGTGTTTTCAAGAGAAGCTCCTGGCTTACCCTTGGTGCACTGAGGAGTGTGTAGAGAGAGGGAGAGAGGTCAGTGTGTGAGGGCAAAGATTGGTATGTTAGACCGTATAGGTGCGTCGACGGCGGTGTATGGATGTGGCGGGGGCTTAGTTGTGGGTATGGTGGGCTCTGCTTTCGATACATGACAATTAGAGTGAATATGAACCAATGAGGCCATTTTTCGTCTGTTCCTGGCACTACCTCGCCACACGATAATGGGCAACAAATAAGAAATGGTGATGATGATGATAATAATAATAATAATAATGATAATTATAATGATAATAATAATAATAATAACAATAATAATAATAATAATAATAATAATAATAATAATAATATTAATAATAATAATAATGATAATAATAATAATAAGAAGAGTAATGATAATAATGATAAAAAGCTTGGCTTCAAAATATCGTCCAATACATTTCTTGCAGCTTCAGCGGTCGTCACAACATTTATTAAGAGACTGCCATTGCCACAGCAGTCCTTTTCCTTTAACAGTCTATAAGCCAGTCTGGGCTGCTCAAGCAGTTACAGCAAACATTCCTCTTACGACCAATCGTTACAGCAACCACTAAAGCAATTGCATTGTTATGACAGATATTTCCATCTATCTTGCTGATAGGACCAGAAAAAATGACTCAGTTACCAAAGCAAGTCAATAACCTAGCCACTGCAAGTCACTAAAAGTCACTACCATTATCCCCATAACGATCATAACAACACTTTCACATGCGCCAGCCGGGGGTCTTGCCTCACGAACTTCCTAATTCGCAACAAATTCTAGATTTCCTGCAGGAGAATTCCCAACCCATTCTCTCAAAGCTGTTGAGATAAAGAGAAGACAGAAGACGAAGAGGATGTGGAAAGAGATAAATAATAGGTAAAATCGAGGTCTAAAAAACGGGAAAAAAGAAACAAAGGAGGTTCAGAGAACGAGATAGAACCAGAAGGAGGTATAGAGAATGGAAGAGAATATGAAGGGAATAAAAGAGTAGAAGTGTAAAGAAGGTCAAGAGGATGTAAAGAAAAGCATAAAACGAAAATTTACGAGAAACAACGGGGTGAATGGGAGAGAATTGTGTATGCCGATATGGTTACAGGATGAAATTAATCATGAAAAAAGAAAGATGGTTAACAGGGTAGCTGCACTCACTCACATCCATTTTCTAGCTGTCATTTGTAGTGCACCGAAACCAGGCCCCTTAAACCTTTCCATGGTTTTCCCAGGCCTCTTCACATACCTTGGTTTAGTCCACTGACATCATTACTCCTGTATCGCTCCAATTTACCCTATCCCATGCATGCCTTTCCCCCTTCATGCATGTTCAGGCAACGATCATTGACTATCTTAAATTTTCGCTCCATCCTTCCATCCCCAATCTTTTCTCCCCCTTTTTCTTGTTCCCTCTACTTCTGACACATATATCCTCATTGTCAACCTCTCTGCACTCATTCTTTCCATATGCCCAAACTCTTTTTATTGCCGCAGCTCTCTCTTACCCTTTCATAACTTACTTGATCAACTCATCTCACACCACATATCTTCCTCAATCATTTCATTTCCAACACTTCCACCCTCCGTACGTCTTCATCTATAAACCATGCTTTGAATGCATATGATATTGTTGGAGCTACTATAACTTCAAACATATCCATTTTACCCTACCAGATAACGATCTCTCATACCACACATTCTTCAATGTTCTCAAACATTCGTCCCCTCATCCATCCTATAACTCACTTCCGCTTCCATGGTTCCATCTGCCACCATTTCCACACCCATGGTATCTATAACACTTAACTTCCTCCAGTTTTCATCCTTTCAAATTCATACCCCAACTAACATGTCCCTCTCCCTGTTAAAACTAATAATCTTGCTTTATTTAGAATTTGCTCTCAACTTCCTCCTTTCACGCCCTCATCCAAACTCAGCGACGAACTTCTGCAAGTTTTCATTAGAATTCTTCACTAGTGTTGAACGTTAGAAAAAAATGATACTCACTCCCTAGGACCTTCATCCCCTACACACTGCATACTTGCCCCTCTGCCCAAGACTCTTGTATTTTCCACTCTAAACACATCGTCCATAAACAAATCAAACAACCATGGTGAAATCACACACCCTTGCCTCAGACCAACCTTTACCTGGAACAATTCACTCTCCTCTCTTCCTACTTGTAGCACGCCATACATCCTTGACAAAAGCTTCACACTGCTTCTAGTAGCTTCCCTCCCATACCATATAATTCTAAAACCTTAAATATGATATCTCTATCAACCCTATCATATGCTGTCCTACATAAAAACCTTCTGCTTCTCTAAGTATTTCTCACACATATTCTTTAAAGCAACACCTGATCCACACATCCTCTTCCACTTTTAAGCCACACTCTTCCTCCCCAATTTAGTGCTCTGTACATGCCTTCATGCCTCCCATACAACTTACCAGAAATACTCAACAAACTTACACCTCTGTAGTTTGAACACATATATTCCCCGAGCCTTTATACTACAGTGGCATTCCGCCAATCCTCAGGCACCTTATGATGATAAGTATATACACTGAAAATCCTAACATGTTAACAACGCAATTTCTTGAAAAATCCAGTTGCAATACCATCTACTCTAACCTCCTTTTCACATTTCATATTACGAAAGGCTTTCACTGTCTCTTCTCTCTTAATCATGCCATTCTCCATGGCCTTTCACTTCGTATGCCATCTTGACCCAAACACCCTACATCTGCTACCCCATCATCAAACACATTCAACAGTCCTTCAAAATATTAACTCCCTCTCCTCCTCCTTCATCATAATCTGTTGCCAATTCCCATTTCGCCCCCTTCATCGATGTTCTTATTTGTTCTCTTGTTTTTCACACGCTTTTAACTCCTTCTAATTTATATAATCCTCCCTGAAGTTTACTCGCTCACCTCATCCCTTATTTTGCCCTCTTTTCAACCCCTGTAACTTCCTCTTTACCTAATGCCGCTTTCTCTTATACATTTCCTAATGATTTGCACTGATTCCCTGGAATTATCGCCCATGTACCTCTCGTTTCTCTTTTCACTGCCAACTTTACTTCGTCATCCCCCCATTCACGACTCTTTCTAATTTGCCCCTTCCACTCTACGTATGCTATATGCACCTCTTGCACATGCTACCACTGCTTCCCTAAATGCCTCCCATCCCTTACTCACTTCCTTAGCTTCGTTTACTCTTACCTTTTACCATTCTGCACTTAATCTTATCTGATATTTCTTTACACTCTTTACGTTCTTTTTCAAGCTCACATAATCTCACCACTCACAGTTTTTTTTTCTTTTCCGAAAACTTCAGCAAATCTTCATCTTCGCCTCCACAATATAATGATTAGATATTCCACCTGCTACCCTTCTCAGAACATTTTCGTTCAAAAGTCTCTCTTTTGCACACCTATCAATTAGTATATGATCCATCAATGCTTCCTAGCCACTTTTCCTATACACATCCGCATACTTGCGTATGTTCCTCCTTTTAGACCGATTACTCCCAATCATCATTCCTTTTCAGCACACAACTCCACAAATTGTTCACCATTTCCATTCATAAACTAAATACCTCATGCTCCACATTTGTGTCCTCAACTGCCACATTACTCACCTTCACATTTTAATTGTCCATAACTAATACCCGGTCTATTAAATCAAAATTGATGACACACTCACCAAGCTGCTCCAAAAACCTTTGCCTCTCTGAATAATTTTTCTCATAAGCAGGTGCATAAGCACTAGTAATTACCAATCCCTCGCAATCCATATTCATTACTACCCACATAATTCTTGAGCTCAGTTCTCTCCACTCTGATTAAAGCGCCCACAACTCCTGCTTCAGCAGTAGTGCTACCTCTTCCTTAGCTCCTGTCTTCTCACTAGCACCCGAGTTTACCCCTAAGACATTTCCAAAACATTTCTATGTTTCCAAAACATAGATAATGAAAATAATGGTATGTTACCATTTTTAGATTGCGTGATCCATAGACAAGGAAACAAGTTTGAGTTTAGCATATACAGAAAACCCAACAATGTATGCTTATGTATCCATTATTACTCATCTCAACAAGACAGAGTTAAATTATCATCATTTCAATCTAAGTTCCTTAGGGCATTACGTATTTGCAGTCCAGAGTTTATTGATGATGAGTTTGAGAAGATATATTCTATTGG
>JAUUDZ010026247.1:0-11133 GCA_032361705.1 Panulirus versicolor | reverse complement strand
CAAGGACGTAAGTTGAGTGTACCAATTACGTCACAAGCAAGGACGTAAGTTGAGTGTACCAATTACGTCACAAGCAAGGACGTAAGTTGAGTGTACCAATTACGCCACAAACAAGGACGTAAGTTGTGTGTACCAATTACGTCACAAGCAAGAACGTAAGTTGTGTGTACCAATTACGTCACAAGCAAGAACATGAGTTGTGTGTACCAATTACACAAACAAGGACGTAAGATGATTGTACCAATTACGTCACAAGCAAGAACATAAGTTGTGTGTACCAATTACGTCACATGCAAGGACGTAAGTTGAGTGTACCAATTACGTCACAAGCAAGGACGTAAGTTGAGTGTACCAATTACGTCACAAGCAACGACGTAAGCTGTGAGTGTACCAATTACGTCACAAGCAAGGACGTAAGTTGTGAGAGCACCGATTACGTCGCAAGCCACGACGTAAGCTGTGAGTGTACCAATTGCGTTACAAGCAAGGACGCAAGTTGTGAGTGTACCGATTACGTCTGTAGCACAAGAGAGAGGCAGTGTATGTGGACCGACAGACCACGTCTCCCACACATGACAGAGGCAGTGTACCGCCCCATCACGTCAATAGCTCATGACAGAGGCAGTGTAACGACCCATCACGTCAATAGCTCATGAGAGAGGCAGTGTACCGCCCCATCACGTCAATAGATAGTCAAAGGTGTTGTGTGGACTCGACTCGCCAAATGTATAACAAGAAAGAATAGATGTTTTACGTGGACCCTCCCAGGACACTGGTTCGAAACCCCTCTTTAGCAAATGGTGCGCTGTGAACCCTCTAACCTACGGTGTTCTATAAATCAGTGTTATACTCACGCTTTCCATTGTTCCGTCTATACAATACACAAACACTGATGAAAACTCCAGAGCGTTAGTAATTGCCCTGAAAAGCAATATTCATTTGATTAAAGAGTTTATAGTTTTTAACGAGTGGATTTTGCCTCATTTAATTAAGGCTTGTGAAGTTTTCTGGCCCAGTCATTTACCGCACTTATTGATAACGAATATCAGCTATTACGAGAGACAGTGTTAGCGGTCTTCTGTATTCATGGAGTTATTTCTTTTTCAACATCAGCAGCGCCGCTATTCACACCCCTGCTGTCAACATCTGCCACCACCACAATCAACACCACCACAATCAACATCACCACAGTCAACACCATTACAATTAACACCACTACAATCAACATCAACGCAATCAACATCACCATAATCAACACCACTACAACCAACACCACTACAATCAATATCAACGGAATCAACATCACCATAATTGACACCACCACAATCAACACCACTACAATCAACATCAACGCACTCAACATCACCACAATTGACACCATCACAATCAACACCACCACAATCAACACCACCACAATCAACATCACCGCATTCAACATCACCACAATCAACACCACCATAGTCAACACCACTATGATCAACATCACCACAATTGACACTACCACAACTGACACTACCACGATCAACACCACCACAATCAACACCACCACCATCAACACCACCACAATCAACTTTACAACAATTAACACCACCACAATCAACATCACCACAATCAATACTACCACAATCAACATCACCACAGTGAACATCACCACATTGAACATCACCACCATCTACACCACCACAATCAACATCACCACAATCAACACCCCCACTATCAACACCATCACAATCAACTTCACCACAATCAACACCACCACAATCAACATCACCTCGATCAACACCACCACAATCAACACCACCACCATCAACATCACCACCATCAACAACATCACAATCAACATCATCACAATCAACATCACCACAATCAACACCATCACAGTCAACATCACCACAATCAATACCACCACAATCAACAACATCACCACAATCAACATCACCACAGTCAACACCACTACAGTCAACACCACCACAATTAACACCACCACAATCAACACCACCACAATCAACACCATCACCATCAACACCACCACAATCACCACCATCATAACCACCACAATCAACACCATCACCATCACCACCACCACAATCATCACCATCATAACCACCAGTATCATCACCACTATCAACATCCCACCGACACCAATATCATCACCATCAGCGCCAACACCACCAACATCTTCAACATCAAAACCATCATCAACACCACCACCACCACAATCAAGGTCACAGTCACCAACACCATCACCATCAACACCACCATCATCACAAACATCAATTCCATCAACCCCATCACCATCACCATAATCCACACCACTTACACGAACATCATCATCATAACCATAATTACCATGATCTCCACCATCGACGGCATCACCATCAGCATCACCATCAACAGCACTACCATCAATCCACTTCCATCAACACTACCATCACCACCACCACTACCACCACTATTGACACCATTATCACTATCAAAACCAACACCATCAACATCACCATCACCACCACCATCAACACCACCATCACCATCAACACAGCATATATTCCCCACATCAAGCAGTCACGACCTCCAGTGGTTGAGAGTAACATCATTTCTTGTATCAAAAGTTCAACTCGGTCGTCAAATGAGGAAGTGTGTGTGTGTGTGTGTGACCCAGCGTTGTTGACCCCGGCCGGGCCGACAGTCGTGCTAACATAAGGACCAAAGTTGGACTAATTGTTTTTGCAGACTATCACCTTTATCATTGGCGTTTAAAGAAAAATAAAAGCCCCTTAACTGCTCGGTACGTAAATAAAAGCCCCTTAACTGCTCGGTACGTAAATAAATGCCCCTTAACTGCTCGGTACGTCTCCTTCTGTTGGAGTGATGGAGAGGGATTCTGCAAATATTTTTCATTCTATTCATTAATTTTTTTTTTTGAAAGATTTTTTCATTCAAACAATGAATGACGTAACCTTGGGTCTTTGATCCGACCTGTAAAGGTCAAGTTAAGGGCCAGGTCGTGGTAGGGAAAGCACTGGATATGACCCGTAATGGTCATGTCAAAGACCAGAGGGGGCGAGAGAGATGTGAAGATGAGATTTTAGTATACATAGATGGTCTTTGACGTGACCTTTGCTAGTCAGGTCAAAGGTCAGTGATACCAACGGTGCTATGAATATGAACTTTGACCCGACTCGTGAGGGACAGGGCTAAATGCCATTGATATCGAGAGTATGGTGAAGAGGAAGGTGTACAGAAGGTGTGGTCTTTATCCCAACTCTTAAAGGTCAGGTCATAAGGTCATAGGTCAGTGGTGTTGAGGGCGCTGTGAAGAGGCGATTGGTCGAGGAAGGTGTTCTTGTCCAGGGTGAAATGAAGATGCGTGTGTTGATGGTGAGGTGATATCATGTTCATCGATGGTGTAGTGAAGATGAGTCGGGTGGTATTGACCCTCCGACTATGAACATGTTGGTAAGTGATTGTGAGGAGGGAGACACCCCACACTTAATCCCCGAAAGTTGGCGCTTCTGGTCTTCACGAGACAAGTGATAGAAATATCTTGAGTACAACACCACTCCGTTTCACTCCTCCTACAGTGTATCGCCCAACGTCCCTCCCTGGTGTACCTCAAGATCGCTCCCAAGGTTAATAACACTGATCTTCAACTGTATATCGCCTCTCGCTCTCATATTATTAAGTCTATCACTCCTTCTATGGCTATTCTGAAACCCAGTTAATACTCGCATGTTCTCGTTGGGGTAATAACAGGTAAGTGACCTGGTGCCAAAATTTGCATCGTATGTCTGATATGAAGTATATCTATGTCTGGTACTTACGTAGAACAATAGGTTGATATATGCCACCTGCTTTTGAATCCATTCATTCCTATTTTCTTTCACCACATTTCTGATTTCCATTTCTAGATCTTTGCCCATCAGAGTGTGACAGAGGCAATAGAAACTAAGAGGACGAGAAATGGAACAGAGAATGGACGAAAGAGTGGGAGGGTGGAAGTGGAACAGAAAGTATTTGCTGACAAGTCATTCCGACGTGCCAGAGGGCGGGGCTGGGGCGTACCGCTCACCGCAGGGAACAACTATCAAAGCTACGAGGAACGAGTCGTGTGGGTCACGTGTTGTGGAGTGTTGCTGGTGAGGAGGAGGGACGGTATGGCTGTGGAGTGGTGTGGTGGCCAGCTGCCAGGGTGAGGCTGGCGTCTTGGGGGATTGACACCTGTTGATGCTGAAGTGCACAGCCCTGGGTTGTTGATGGCTATCCACACCGTCTGCTGCCACCTGCGGGGGGAGAGAGAGAGAGAGAGAGAGAGAGAGAGAGAGAGAGAGAGAGAGAGAGAGAGAGAGAGAGAGAGAGAGAGAGAGAGGAGAGACGCTTGCGGTGTTCATAAAGGACATTATCTTTCAGTCTAGCTCAGTGGCTTAGTCTAAGTAAGGCAGAGCGCGGCCAGCAATGCAGACACTGTTATGTCGGGATATTATTACTCTTATCTTCTTCTTCTTCTTCTTCTTCTTCTTCTTCTTCTTCTTCTTCTTTTTCTTCTTTTCATTATCATTATCAGTGATATTAAGGGGGCACGAGGAGACAAAAATGCAGATGGAATGTTGGAGTAGATAAGATTTTGAGTGATCGGGGCTTGAACATGCAGGAGGGTGAAGGGCGCGCACGGGATTGAGTGAACTTGAAGCTATATGATACACAGAGGGCGACGTGCTTTTAATGACTGAACCAGGGTATATGAAGCCCTGTGGGACCCACAGTCAGATATTAAGATGGTGAAGACGGCCCTTCCAGAACATACAGCCTGACTACACTTAGAGGAAGTCTGCCAGCTTTAGAATGAGATCTTTTTTTTTTTCTCCACAGCTCAAGACTGATGACTGATGATATCTAATTTATGGGTGACTAAGTCGAAAGCTCAGAGAATTGAAGTTGACGATAGTGGGAGCCAGCGGAGCATTGCGTTTGCCTTGCTTGGTGGCAAATACACTCTAAGACCTTGACAAGGCAGTGGAAGATAAGAGGATGTTATCATATACCCAAACTGCTGAAGGTGTGCTGTACGTTAAGGTCCGTTGGAGCCCAGGTGAAGGAAGGCAGAATTTCCACAGAGTAAACTGTGGATCAGGGTGATGGCAGTGATTCGTGACTCCTACATAGACTGTGTGTTTGATGATCCTGGTATTTGGGGAGACTTTAAAAGTCTTCCAATCATCGTGGTATTCTAACTAGTGAAGAGCAGTAGAGTAATTCCCTAGGTGGTGAAATTCTACAGTCTGCTGAACACAGAGAAGGTAAGATGGAGCCGAACATCATTTCAAAACTCTTACATCAAGATGGTTAACATGACCCCTTTATAAGAGGCTTCCAGTGACAATCGCCTGACACTGATGGTGTAGGATGGGTCTGGGCACCGCTTTACAGAAGCCAGGATGATTCCTGCTTCCCTGGGGAGCTGTTGTCTACAGCCAGAGACCATAAGGATGGCTCCAGATCCCAATTTCAGAGTCTAAAATAATGGCATTGTTACTTTATTGGGTAATTATTATATTGCATGTGATAATGACTTACGAAAGTAATGGCATCCATGATAGTGTTTGTTGACACTGGATCAACTGGGTCTGGCTAAAACCCCAGCTGGGAAACTAAAATCTTTTTATTTATGTTTCATCTGGCAGAATATTTTTCATCTGGCTGTTATTACGGGAAAAGCTTCATGGGGATATTTTCTATGAGAGACATTTTACTGAACGAAAAGAATTAATTTATTCTTTCTTTGGAAATAAATAAATAGATAGAAAAATAGGATAACATTACCACAGGTCAACATTCACACTGTAAACAATTACTTGTTAGTATAAATCATCTATGACCATTAAGATATGACTTACATACATCTCTAGTGAAACATCTTGACTAATGACTGTTTCATGTCATTAAGCCAGAGTCTTCACAAGTGGAACACATCTAACAAAATGTTGCATATAATTAGGGACATTTTTCTACGAAATTTAATGTATAGTTTTCTAGCCAGTTGTTGCAGGAGTGACCTCACCATCTTACGGTACCAACACTGGCGTCCCTCAGGGCTCTGGCTCATCACCTGTCCTTATTATTCATCCACCATAATGATCCTATTTTTTGCCTCCTTCAAATCTTATGCTTTCTTATCATGATGACTCTATTCTATGTATTCTAACTTACGTTTCCTTCCTTTCTTCTCGTCCTTTGCGCATTCATTTCTTCATTTGGACTTGTTTGACATCTAGGAATGAGAAATCCTTAGCCTGGTTAAGTTTAACAGCGCAAAAACGCATATATATTTTCTCACATTGCACTGTTGAAAGATCACTTCAGTTCCGCAATAATATTATGTTGAACGTAACCACAGGACCATACCCTCCACTCTGTCTAGGAAACCCTCACATAAAGACCATAATAAGATCTGGCATTCAAATGTGTGGAGCTGCTGTTGCGGTTATTTGAGGAGCTGAACCATATCAACAGGGGGGGGCCTCATTCTCCCCAGCATCGACTCTTACTGAAACATCTGAAGTGGTTCGCCTTCCACCTTCCTATTGGCCTCAATGGAATCAAGAACCTTACGTCTTATTGACTCTCCTGTTATCACTTCTGTTCAACCGTCCCTTCCCACCTGTCATGATGAATGGTTCCCTCTTTTATAGCGTTCTACAGTCAGTATTTCGGCACCTACTACCGTCAGGTAACTGCCTGTGTCCTATGGCCTGGCTGTTGCTTCCTATACCTGCTTCGAAACCAGTCACACGAGGATTGACCATTGTGACACTTCACTTCTCTCCTGACACACCGAAGCATCAAAATACCCTTTAAGTCGTTTGTCTTTCTATCTTCCCATAACCTTATCACCTTTGAGAGTCCAGTCTGAATGAACCTAAAGACCTCGTACTGAACCAACTGAACACTTAACTCCATCATCACAGATGGACATCTTTGCACCTTGATTTCACCCACGACAAGTCGGCTCGTGTATATGAGAAAGCACAAGAAATGAAATAAGTCAGAATGTTTCAACATTGTCCAGGGGGACGTATAGGTAACAAGAGATGAATGGAATCTAATCAAAATGAAACTTAAGAACTTCCATACACAGAGATGATGCACAGGTTTTGAATCCAGGGCAGGTTACCATATCCTCAGAACCAATCTCTTCTTTACGTCCGTCATTTATTTATCCAGGATGAATAAGATTCACCTTGTATTCTGTTGCAATGTTGACACCTGACTCACCCCTGATGAATTAGTGTTCTAAATGTCTCAGAAAAAAAAAGAACATCAACATCCAGACTGTCATATAGTGTTGCCAAAGTGTTTGCGACGAAGAGAATCCATTATAATCCATCTGTATTGGCTCTCTGTTTGTTTACGTGCCTCCTTCTCCAGCTTGGTGAGGCAGCACCCGCCACCCAGGAGCCTCGAAGTGCGTGGCTAACTATAGCAGCAGCTGCTCCCTCAGATGGCTTGAGAGGACTCCTCCCAGAGCCGTTCATTCTTATGTTTGTTGTGCTCCAGAGATGTGAGCTCTTCCCATACAAATTAAGGACACAGAAGCCTGGATTGGCATGGTAATCATTTGGAGAGACTTCAGATATCACTGTAGATCAGTTAAGATAAAGGTTCGGTAAGTGATGAAAAAAGGACAATAAACGTAAATTGGGCAGCAATTTATCGTACTAAGAATTTATTTCAGGGTTTTGAAAAAGAAATCATCAAAATGAACACATTTCTTGCAGACATCCAAAAAATTTTCCTGGGGAGGGTCGTTTGTTCCCACCATTTTAAACCTTCATTAACCACTGTAGACCAAGCAAACTGCACGGCGCCACCATTACCACAGAGAGGGATGTTGACACGTTCCCATTTCTCAGGTAAAGCCATATGTCACACAACCACCAGCTGGCCTCCGTACGTGGCTCCGTACAATACTCTGTGTCAACACATTACAATGTTCCCCTGGATAGTATGACAATGGCTCTGTGCCATCATCTCCCTCTTGTACCGACCACACGTTCAGTCAAAGCTTCGGCCTTCAATATGTGAACCCACTTACATTTGTAGTTGACTGTTCATCTAGGTACGAGACTATAGCAGATGAGGTCTAGATGTGTCTGCTTCGCTTTTTTGGAGGGAAGGACTTTCTTTCGGAGCTACCCTTCCACGCCACCACCTGGGAACATCCCTGTAGGACACAACACAACTCTGGCTAAGGAAGGAAAAAAGAATATCTCAGAAGTAAAAGTATCATTTTTGTCGACTCCTTCTGGTCTCTCTCCCAAAAGCCTTTTTACATGCCTTTTCTTTTTCGGCTAAGTTAAGGGAAAAATATAAAACTGCGAACAAATCAAACTTAAAAATCAACTAAAGTAAACGTGAATTTTAGATACACATCTAATCGTCATAACACTTTTAGTCGTATTATTAATCAGGCTCTTGTGTCTTCGTTGCTCTTCTCATAGCACCATCATGACATGCATCTTTCTTCTTAATATTCTTCCTACGATTTGGATAGTACCACCATAGAATGAAGACTGGGAGACTTGTGTATCGTCCATTAAAAAAGCACTGTTGGAATAATGGCCTCGTATACGTCTCAAGCCGTTCATTAAATCCAATATCCTACCATGAATCCGGATTGTCCCATCGACAGGATCTATTTACATCGTATATTTGGCGAATGGTGCGGATCTGGGCGGGAAATACGGATTAAATCACTGCGGAGCAGATCCCATCGTGGTTAAAATCTTGTCGTTGAGACGGTATCTTTACAACCATGAATAACAACGAGGAAAGTAGGTCGTGAAGGAGCCGGACTGGATTCAGCCATCTTCAAGACAGTATTGAGAGATCGCCGACGTCAGCCACAGACGTAGGGCAGCCAGTTAAGGTGAGGCATCTGCCACCCTCGGAGGCAGATTTCGATCCTGGATTTGGAGGAGTAGCATGGGGAGGAGGTACCTGCGTTGACAGCTCTGGAGGGGTTCAGCACATGGGGACATGCGAGTTGGGATGTGGGTAGTGATAGTAGGGGAAACTGGCCTCAGGGTCTGATACTGTGGACAGCGTGAATGGTCGAGGGACATTGGTGTCTGCTGTGTGTACTGGTAGCTCCTGTGTCTCATAGACAGACCGCCTCACTGTTGACTGTTGTCTGTTGTCTTTCCAGCTGTGTGTAAATTGTATTTGGTCCACAACAGATGTGTTATTTGACTGGGTATTGGTGCATCTGGTGCATCGTCACCTATCCTCTTATTCGTGAAGATGCTGTACTTATCTCGACGTACTTTTGATGCATCAACATGGTTCGTTAGTGATAAAGGCCTTGCTTATTCGTAAAGATGTTGTACTTATCTCTACGTAATTTTAATACATCAACATGGTCCGTTAGTGATAAAGGACTTGCTTATTCGTAAATATGCTCTACTTATCACTACGTACTTTTAATGCACCAACATGATCCGTTAGTGATAGATGCCTTTTACCAGATCTTGTGCACATGGAAGAAGGTTGTGAAATCAGACATCATCAGTTCATGACGGTTATGACGGCATCTTTTACAAAGAAGTGATCACTGTTGACACTGACGTTGCTACAGTGGCTTAGTATCTTGTATGTTGGTATCGCCTTTCCCCTTCTTGTCTTGACTGTAGTGGGGGCACCTTTCATGGACCATACTTGGTGCCATTCACTCACCTTCTCTACCACTTTTTATGTCTCCTTACTTGATGTAAACAAAGCTAGAAGCTTACCCCTATTTTTGCTCTGAGTCAGATATAGTTATTGAACATCTTATCCTTAGATTGAAGTGTAGTTCTTATATTAATAAATCGGTAAACAGCTTCGTTATCCCATACAATTCTGTCGTTGTGCTCTGGTGATGGGTATGGGTACATGTGTTCCTTTCACACCTACATTCATACTGTTTTGATGATATTCATAATGTAGCCTTTGCTTTCTGTATCTTATCTTCACTTCTTTGTGACTGTAGAGTTGAGCTTCACTATCCATGTATCAGATTGATTCGGACGCTTTCGTATGTCACTTTGTAAATCGATGCAACTCTCAAAATATCTCAATGCGGTACGCTGTTGAGAACCCCAGACCCTCATAGAAAACGCATCCACTATTCCATCTCGCGAAGATTTTTTTCTGCCCACCGAAAGGCATTTCTATGCCAGCCTCCTGTATGGGACTCTTAAATGCCAACTGGTAATCAAAGAACATACGAATATATCCGTCCATCTCTGTCATATAGTAGCGGCTGACGCAACATAGGAGAAACATTCCCTCAATCAGAGGCCATCTCGGATGAAAGGAATACGGTAAGAGAAAAGGAAGGAAGATATTAATCAGAGCTCTGTAGGTGTTTGTAGACCTGACTGTCGAAAGAAAAGACGCAAAGAGAAATCCACTGCTAAACTCTTCGTGAGAAGAAGGAGGCATTATAACGGTTCGTCCTCGAGTAGCTGCTCTCCACACAGAAAGTGTTGGAAGCAGCTGCCAGATTCGTGTCTTGGGTCCATCTGGAGCTTGGAGAATACTTGGAAGGATACCCCCAACGAGCAGGATATAAGAAATGACACAGGTTCAGCAGTGGGAGGAGGAGTGCGTTGGGTAAGAAGTGGTGTCTTCTGCTAAAGTTGATTAAGAGGAAATTAAATTAACAAGAAAAAAAAAAGCGGCTTTACGAGTTGGAGATTTCCAGTTTGATCAGATCGGAAAAGACGAGGGATTGAATTGCAGAAATTACTGGAAATGTTTTTCCTTCAGAACCATGAAGATTTGACGGAAGATATCAAGACATCACATATTTTTCTCTATTCCTATGAAGATCGTGGCTGAGAAGAACAGCTTTGTAGTGATATTGACAAGAAACTGGAAAGTGGAAAGGGTTTCAGGAGAAGGGACAAGATTTTCACGGCCCAGCGCGCTCAGTCCCTGACGCAACGGGCATCGAACCAGGAACAATCAGACCATGATTAGCAAAAACATGAACTGTCCCAACCAACGAGTCAACACCCGTCCCATGGATAGATGGTGAAGACAGTCGTGCAAGGCTAATCGATAAGCTCTCTCTCTCTCTCTCTCTCTCTCTCT
>JAUUDZ010026236.1:0-11134 GCA_032361705.1 Panulirus versicolor | reverse complement strand
AAGTTGGTGTCTGAGCTTGGAAAAGTATGTGAAAGGAGAAAGCTGAGAGTAAATGGGAATAAGAGCAAGGTTATTAAGTTCAGTAGGGTAGAGGGGCAAGCTACTTGAGATATGTTTGAATGGAGAAAAACTGGAGGAAGTTGAGTGTTTTAGATATCTGGGAGTGGACTTAGCATCAAAAGCAACCATGAAAGCGGAAGTGAGTCACAGGGTGGGGGAGAGGGTGAAGGTTTAGGGAGCGATAAAATTGTGTGGAAGGAGAGATCGTTATCTCGGAAAGCAAAATTGGGTATGTTTGAAGGAATAGTAGTTCCAACAATGTCATATGGTTGCGTGGCATAAGCTACAGATAGGGTTGCACAGAGGAGGGTGGATGTGTTGGAAATGAAATGTTTGAGGACAATATGTGGTATGAGGTGGTTTGATTAAGTAATGAGAGGGTAAGAGAGGTGTGTGGACAAAAAAGAGTGTGGTTGAGAGAGCAGAAGAGGGTGTGCTGAAATGGTGTGGACATATGGAGAGAATGAAGTAGGAAAGATTGACAAAGAGGATACATGTGTCAGAGGTGGAGGGAACAAGAAGCTGAAGACCAAACTGGAGGTGGAAGGATGGAGTGAAAAAGATTTTGAGCGATCGGGGCCTGAACATACAGGAGGTGAGAGGCATGCAGGGAACAGAGTGAACTGGAACAATGTGGTATATCTCCCCTTCCGTGATGTTCCAATTCATTCTCGTTTTTCGTACACCATTAACCTCCTTCCAAAATATCTTATTCTCACTTTCGTTTACCGATACTCGTTCACCCCAACTCTCATTTACCCTCATTTTCAACCTCTGCGCCTTCCTTTATACCTTCTGTCACTTATTTATCTCCATATCATTTACACTTCTCGTAACTATTGCCCATATAACTCTTTCTTCTTTCGCTAGCAACTTAATCTCACCACTAACTACCCTTTCTAACCTGCCTAACTCCCATCCAACATATGCCACATGCATACATGCAAACACTACTTTTCTAAGTACCTCCCATTCTTCACCCACTCCCCTAGCTTTGCTCAATCTCAACTTTTGCCATTCTACACTAAATCTCTCCTGATATTTCTTCACACATGTTTCATTTCCAAGCTTCTTTACTCTCACCAGTCTCCTCATATTCATGTTTCCTCTTTTCTGAAAACCTAAACAAATCATCTCTCTA
Source organism: Panulirus versicolor (assembly GCA_032361705.1). Taxonomy (NCBI): domain Eukaryota; kingdom Metazoa; phylum Arthropoda; class Malacostraca; order Decapoda; family Palinuridae; genus Panulirus; species Panulirus versicolor. The sequence continues at coordinate 9,933 of JAUUDZ010026236.1, read as the reverse complement.
GCTTCCAAAAGGTAATGATGAGACCTCCCACTTAATATATTCACATCCAAATGTCTCTTTTGCATGCCTATCAATTAATATGTAATCCAACAATGCCCACTGACCATCTTTCCTACTCACACAAGTATCCTTGTGTATGTCCCTTCTCTGTCCCTGGGGATAGGGGAGAAAGAATACTTCCCACGTATTCCCTCCATGTCATAGAAGGCGACTAAGAGGGGAGGGAGGTGGGGGGCTGGAAATCCTTCCTCTCTTTTTTAATTTTCCAAAAGAAGGAGCAGTGAAGGAGGCAAAGTGAGGATATTCCTTCTAAAGCTCAGTCCTCTGTTCTTAATGTTACCTCGCTGATGTGGGAAATGGCGAATATGTATGAAAAAATGTCCCTTTTTAACCAGGGATTTCCAATCACCAGTCATTTTTCTGCACTCAACTCCACAGGCTGTTCACTATTTCCATTCAAAATACTGAACATCCCATGCCCCCAAAGTATACCCTCAACTGCCACATTACTTCCCCCATAACTGCTACATACATCCTTCGCACCTTTTCCTTTGAATAAAGAAACAATAATAGCTTTCACCCAATCCTCGGGCACAACCTTTAACTTCAACAGTAAATTACAAATCAAATGCATCCACTATATCACATTTTCTCCATAATTCAACATTTCAGCTGTAATCCCATCCTTTCCAGGTGTCTTCCCTACTCTCAACCCCATTATCACCTTTTTAACTCCCTTCTTGCAATAAGACCTCATACTAACATACTTTTCCTCCCATCCTCCATACTCATGCTAGTGACAACTGCTTCACCTTCTCCCATATGCATCAATTCTGTAAAATATTCTTTCCAACTGTTTTCTAGGACAAATGGGAGAAATAAAATGTACATCTTTCCTCGTGGTCGCTGGACTCTATAAGAAGCAATCATATCCCATGGATGATGTATTATGTTCTTTAATGTATTACCACCATAAGAAGACAAAATGATTACAATGGTGAAATGGGAGCGGTATATAGCATTTATTAATTTTGAGAAAGGATAAAATAAGGTTGACAAGAGAGGTCTTGTGGGAGGTGCAATTATATATTGCAGTTTCTAAATGCTGTTGGGAGTTTTTTTTCTAAGGCATGTGTATGAGTAGGACTTTCCTGGTTAAGTAACTACCACTAAAAATATATTTCAACAAAAAAATTTACAGTCTACAGTCTCGAGAGAGTCTGAGATTCTAAGACCTTACACTGAAAAAGGGTTAGTTGAATATAATATTAAACAAACAACTGAACAACTGATCAATATACTGAATAAACTTACATTACAACCAAGTTCTGACTGAAGCCAAAGAAGTCCAGCAAGGTAACCTGCTCGTCCAACAAGAAATTCATCACCTCCACACGATAGCCAGTTTACTGGGATAAGGGCTGAAGCCAGCTGGGAGAACTCTGATATGTACTTTTTACATTCTTCCATATTCCCTGAAAGAAATTTATCTTATCAATTACTGAACCACTCAAAGAAAAAACTCAGAGTATCTTGCAGTTAAACTGTTCATAAAATTCACATCAACAGCAACCACCCATGAGAGGACCCAGTGCTCTGCTGCTGTCTACATTCCTATTCATGGGCTTTCATTTACTAAAACTCACTTTCAATAATAAGTTTTAAAGTCCTGTATTCAGTATCTGTAAAAAAGAACATTATCCAACATTTTACATGCACTTAATATTAGTGTATTTTTGAAAGGCCTTAGAAAACTTCTCTGTTTCCAGTTGAAACTACAGCTAAATTAGATAATTCAGGGGGAAGGGTGATGTAGACATATCTGGCCCCTTGTATCTCCCTTACAGTAACCCTCATTTCAACGCATCCTACTTTGTCATCACCTAAATCTCTCATTACCAAAATTTCTGGTAATTTTTCATTAAATAACTATATTAGGAGAGAGTGTGGTTTATTACTCTTAGGCTAAATTGTTTCAGGTATATTCCACAGCTACTGAAGAGATAAGGAAAAAAATATTTCTGGATTGTAAACCCCTGTTTAATGGGTTCCAAGTGCTCAATTCATTATGCCCCAACTTGCAATACGGTTTCCCGAAACACAACCCTATCTTAATTCTGGGAATAGTGGTATTCAAAGATTGCCTAAGCCTATATACAAGACAATGACATTACATATTACTGCAATGGCCCAAAAAGCACTAAACAACCATCCCTAAACTCAATCTCATACTCCACCCCACCAAATATACATCCAACATCTATCCCTAACCCAATCTCATACTCCACCTCTCTAAATATACACCCAATTGAATCTAAACTCTCCACAAACACATGAATTACACTATCTTGTCTCTGGTTTGGACACGAGCCATATCCACATCACAAACCAATTCACAAGTCTCCTTATGCCTGTTCCAGAAGCAACTTCAACATCAAAGACATTGAACATCTACCCCTCAATTGTGCTACACTCACTCTGCAAAAAGCATGCATTATTACATCTCACACCCAATAAATGCAGCTGGCTTCCTGAGCATTCTGGGTGACACTTAAAAAACTAGAGTAAGATATAACACTCAATAGGGAATTAACTTTTTAAGGGAGTGTCCCTGGAATAAGGGAAAGTTCCTGTCCTCAAGTAATATATAAACCTACCTAATGTCTTATGAACCACAGCTGCAACAGCATAAACACCAGCATTGCCCAACAAAAACGCACAAATATCAACCTTATGGCCACGGGTTTTAGTGTGATTAGCACATTCCAGGGCTGGCTTCAAGTATGCACTTGCTTGCTTCAACAGGCTGTCTCTCTCTCCAGCAAATTCGGGCTTTTGTGAAAGATGATGAAGCATGTACACTGCTCCAGCCAATCCAACATAGAGGCCACCATCAGAGTTCTGTGTATAAGATTTCATTGTCATAAATGAGATAAATGCATTCACCTCTGCCTACAGCATCCAACTACAGCAAACAAATCAACCCTAAGAATGACCCAAAGCACTTGCTTTACAAAATATAAGGAGCTCATCTAATATCATCTTACCAAATGATTAGTCTTGATTATAATCTTAATCACTTAAGCATTATGGTGCAACCCTTGAGTACAAGTGTACAACCCTGAAGCTTGATAGTATGATATTTCCATACAACAGCCAGATTATACACAATGATTACATCAACATGCACAAAGTTGTACTGTTATACTCAAAGGGTTTAGATGAGCAGAAATGAGTGCTAGGTAAAAAGCAGTTAGTAGGCAGCCATCGACCAGGGAGGTATATTACTTGCACTACCTGCCAAGGTATCAGGAGGGTTAGTGACAGCTGTATAGTGAACCAGCACTTCAGTGATTGTCAGGTTGCTCTCCTCTGACCCAGGAAGCTACCTTTTCTTTCCGCCTCACCCACATGTGGACTGCTCGCATTCTGTCCGCAAACATACAATTTCTCCTTGGCACAAATACCACTTGACAACACTTACCTCAAACAACTCAATTTTGTAATCCTAGATTTTCCTGTGGTGAGCATTATGTGCCAGCCCCACCTTTAAGCAAAATGATAGGGGCAATAGATCGAAGTAGTAGGTAGGAACATCAGATAAGAGTAGTAGGTAGATACAATAGGCAAGAGCATTAGGTAGAAGTAGTAAGTAGTCCACAAGAATAGTAAGAAGGAACCTCTGAAAACACCACTAGTGTTGCCCTTTGCCATGGCCTCTCCCTTGAAGATAAAAAATTAGATAAATAGATAGATTGATAGATAGGTGAGGAAAGCTGAAAAGTTTCTGAAATTAATATTTTTTCTCCTGGCACTGTTAACTCCACTAGAAAAGTTTCAGGGGGTGAACCAAGATACTTGATGAACTTTTCATTCCCGATATCAATAATGATCAATAAATGCAATTCAATCTTAATATAAAAGATCGAAATTACTTACACCTATACATTATGAGGGTTTCATAATACAGTACTTTTACTATGGTGGATAAAAAAGAAAGTCTTTGGGGATGAAGTGAAAAAATAGTTAAGCACATATGATTAAGGTAAACATTTTTTGTATAATACATCACAAAGTTGTACCATATGAAGACTCAAAATCATACAATAGTTCTCAAAACAATACATGCCTATAATTATAAATCACAAAGTTGTACCATATGAACTCAAAATCATACAATAGCTCTCAAAACAATACAAGCCTAAACTAACAACTTGTCTTACTTGTATATGTCTGTTCTCCTAAGAAAACTTGAACATCTAATTCATCAACCCACAACAGTGACTTTCAAAGCTGTTTGACTATGGAAGCTGCTATCTGATTTACCAATGAACTAACTACTACATACGTAAATAAACGGGATCTGACCATTGTATACGTAAATTACCGTAGCCTAATAAAAAATAACTTAGAATATACATTGAGACATCCTCCTTAGAGTGTCCTAACACGCTGACCGGGGCTTATTATTATCATTATAATTATTGTCGTTCTTACCTCATGATTTTTCGCCCATTTCTTGGTGATGGTCTCCACCAGCTCCAGGGTTCTTTCCTTTAACTGAGCTTTATTGGGGGTAACATCTCCTCCTGTGTAGTCCGGCAGGTTGTTCACAAAGTACCGCTTTGGGGAGAACATGGCTCGGTTTTGAACTCTTCCTAACTTACGACAAAATGATTGTAACAAATGTACCTTCAAGGTCCACTGTGTCAACAAGACCCGACCCGTCATTCGCCACAAGTGATTTTGTTCAAGAAATTTCAATCTTTGTCTTCGTGAGTGGAGATAAATCAAATACAAATATTTCAAGAGCACTTATTTTTGTATATGCTTTTTTTTTACATATGACATATAGAAATATTACCTTACTGAAAAATATTAGATTATAACGCATTCAAAATTTAGCACATTTTATTGGCCAGAGATGGAGTCTAGTAAATTCATGCAGAATAATCCATCATAGAATTCATAAAAGTATAAATGTTATTCAATATTACATTATGTGTGTAAAAAGAAGTATTATTATTATTGACATTTTAGAATGTGCGACCTAGGAAAATGGCTGACTCTGTGAGTAGCAAATAAGACTTTATTGTTGTTCTGTCTACAGTTCATGTGCTACTCCTAACTCGTGAGTTTTGTATACAATAGCTGATGTATATTGCTTGTATTACTATTATGGGAGGTCATCAAGAGAGCTTTGTAATGATTTTGTGGGATGTTTATGTTGGCGTCGTCAATAGGAACGCTCTTAAAGCAATATATGCACTCGAAATTGTAAGATATTACACCTAGATATCACTGAATGAGCTTAGTAACTCAGACTGTGATATCATATTCATGCGTATGCTAGAACTGGTTACTAGGGAGTTTTTTATGGTATTAAGTTAGGTCATGATCCGAGCCTTATCTGTCATCTTCCTGTAATGACAAGTTGACTTGTAACTCAATAAGTACACTTAATGGCGACCTCTACAAGCATTTGGAATTATTTACCTGTCATGACTATTTTTGAAAGCATTTAACGTTGGGTCTCGACTACTGCATGTGTTTGTAATGTTTTACCATGTATGGATTGAATTATTTTTGTGAGGAAGTCTACCTTTGACGTGGTCTGTTATGTGTATGATTTCAGGTCCCAGTGCCAAAATGTTGAATCAGTGTATTTCTGTAAAGGATAAATGAATGTAGTTAAATCCTCCTGTTTGACATGTGGTGACTATAATTATATTAAGATACAGTTATGTAAAGATAGATTTCTGTACATTGAAAAGGCACTCCATTTAATCTGTTTATGTCCCTAGTATGCTCACAGTAGAAAAAAAAATTGCCAGAAGCACAGCTACTAACATCCCAATACACAGTTGCAAATAACTTGGCCATTTCTTTGGCAGGACAGAAATTGCTGGCTGCTAAATTGAAATATTTTTGAGTAACAGAGCTGTGCCATCAAGATGGAAGTTTATTATAAAGAGGAAAATAGCAGAGATGATTCATTAAACCAATAAACTAGTTATTGAGCCATTCATTTTGTGCTGGCAAGACAGGGAGGGAATGGTGGTAATAGTGATGGAGGAAGTGATGTTCAGGAAGGGCAGAACTGGTGATGGTAAGGGCAGGTGTTGTGGCCAGAAAATGACGTCTCTGTGGGGGTGATGGAGGGTGTGCAGGCCAGGAAGGGAGGGGATGGTGGTGGTGAGGGATGGCTTGGTGCTAGGATGGGAGGGCATGGTGATGGTAAAGGAAGATGTGGTAGTCATCTATAGGTATTTGCTGATATTGGTCTGAATCTGTTAATATTCATGGAAATAACAGTATAATTATGAATCAAGTAAAGGAATCCAGCCTGTTTTATGTGAAAGAATCTTTGCCACGTCACCGCATTTCCTGGGTTTGGATATGTAAGAAACGTATAAATCAGACACAAAGTTACTTTGCATTTCAAACATCAAATAACAGTTCAGCCTTTAGGCCTATCATATAAGTGAGGATTTTAGTTTACTTACAAAATTACTAGGTATGTAGATACAAAGTTACAAGGGTGTTTTCTACTTTGTGACACCCAGTACAACTTTCTGGTTCTCTTAGATGTTTTGGAATTATGCTAGAAAAAATGACTTGTAGGGAGAGATAACTTGTGAAAATTAATTTTCAAGATATGTCTGCATAGCAAGTAATAACAAGGAAAGGTGTTTGTATACATGCCAAACACAACTTTCATAGTCAGATGGTTGCAAAGGAGATGCACTCGGAAAGTGATCCACATAAAAGTAAAATAACTGATTAACATAAGTAGAAAAAAAGATATAAAAGGTGCCTAAGGTCTTTGTACAAGTCATCATTTCTGATATTTTATGTAAATCAGATGAACAAATATTGAGCCCTGTGTGGCAGAAGGAATAGAAAAAGTGAAAGAAATAGCAAATAGACTTCCAATCCGGAAACCGAATAAAATATCTATATATCTATATCATTGATGACAGTTCCCAACTGGAACTCTGTCAAGCGGGTGGCCATGATGATAAAGTCTTCATAACTAGTGAACTCTAGTAACGCTTCTTAGCCTTTATGCCTCACCTTCAGCGGGCCACTGATAGAGGGCTACTCTAGTGCAGTGTTTGCTGAGGCTAATGCCTAATGTTCCTACTGACTAAAGTGTTCAATAGATGAAAGCATTAGCGATTTGAATAATATCATCATTGGTTTATCTTCCCTTATCTTGAAGATTCACAGGATCAAGCCTGCCATCTTTCTGCATGAGGGTACTTGATTGTAATAAGGGAAAGAAAAGACAAAAGAGGGGGTAAGTTTGGTCCTTTTGATAAAAGATAGGCTTAAGTTTCAAGAGATAATGGATGATGAACCATTCAGACAATACATAATAGGGAGGGTAAATGTTAGGGAAGGAATGTATAACAATGTTTGTATTATGTAATTCTCAAAAAAATTGCAACTTTTGAAAACAAATGTTCATTGATAATAATGGAAGAACTCATTTCCCAGAAATGGTAAAGTACTGATAATGGGAGATTTCAGTTATAAAGAGATAGACTTAGGAATTTGGATTCTCATGGTGATAGGGAGTCATGGAGACAAGTTTTTAGAGTATAAACATGAAGAAAACTTCCTTTACCAACATGTCGGTGAACAAACTATGTTGATAGGGACTGATACACCATCATTAAGAGATCGTATCTTCATATGTGCTGGCATGGAAAGTGAAAATATATGATACACCAATGGGAAGAATGCTCAAAAGTGACTGTGATAAATTAGGACATACAGAGAGCATAGGTAAGACAGGACATGAAGTGGAGATATGATTGTGAAACTAAATATTATTTCTTTGGCAACATAGATTGGAAAATGGGAGTTCAATAGCCTGGAACCAGGGCTTTGTAGTGAGAAGTTTTGTTAAATTTGCAATAAGTGAGCAGGAATATGGATACCCCTAACCTCATGTACAGAGGGTCTGGTATAAAGAGAGGAAAGAGTGGTTGAATGAAGATGTCGAAAAGCAAAGGAGCTTGGAGTTGTGCAGTGGCAAAGACATAGATGGCACCAGTCAGTCAAAATTTTCAAGGTATGATAGAGCAAAGAATGGGTAAAGCAGAATAAGAAAGGAGGAACAAATTTTGATGAGAATATTGTGGGCAAGGCAGGCAAAAATCCAAAACTTTTCTATGAATTTATCAGGAATAGATTTGCCATTTAAAGAACAGCTAATCAGGCGAATGGATTCAGAGGGATGATATGAGAGGAACTGAATAACAGTTGCAAAGATGTTTTCATTGTACAGCTAATAAGGAAAAGGGATTCAGAGGGATGAAATGTGAGGAACTAAATAACAGTTTGCAAAAGTGTTTTCATTGAGGAAGACACTATAGCCCCAACACCAGTGAGATGGAATAAGGAGGAGGTTATAGAAAACATTGAGGTATCTAGAAAATACATTAACAGAATACTAAAAGGTCTTGGCCCATACAAGGCCCATGTTCTTGATGAAATTTCACCGTATGTTCTGAAGGTGTGGGCAGGATGTTAGATTAACCTCATGAAATGCAGTCTTAGGATGGCACAGGAGAGAGATGGAGTGCTAAGTGAATGGAAAAGGGCAAACATCATACTTGTCTTTAAGGAAGGAGACCGGGAACAGGCACTGAACTACAGACTGGTCTCTTGAAGAGTGTGATCTGTAATGTTCTGGAAAAGATAATAAGAAGTCAAGTGGATGCCTTTCTACAGAGGAGAAATTTACCTTAGTGAAAAGCAGCTTAATTTTAGGGAAAGAAGGCTGTATGTAACTAGCCTCTTAGATTTTTATGAGAGAATGTTTTGTCTTTAGAAAAACGGGAAGCCTAGATGAATAGAGTCTATCTGTATTTCCAGAAAATGTTGCTTAGGAGATGATTAAGAAGTTGGATCATTTGGTAAGAATGGGGGGAAGCTCCCTTGATGAAGAGAAGATTATCTCATGAGAAGGGAAGAAAAGGAAGTATGTCAGAGGAACCAGTAGAGTGACACAGGGATCTGTTCTCGAACCAATTCTCTCATGATCTATGCAAATGACTTGCCTGAAAGTATGGACACCACACTGAATATGTTTGCAGATGATGGAAAGATCGTAAGGAAAGTGTTAACTGAGGAATATTGCATCAACTTACAGGGCGACCTGGATAGACTCCAAAGTTGATGAAATTCAACTCAAGCACTTATTATAAAATAATTAGGATGGAATAAAGTGAGAGGAGACCTTAATATGATTATTATACAGCAGGATATAAGCTGTATGTGAAAAGGACTTGGGCATCAACATTGTCCAAACCAGTTGCCAGAGTCCCACATTAGGAGAATAGTTAAGGTGAAAAACTGTCTGCTAGCAGTAGCTTTCAAGTAAAAGGAAATATGCAACAAGCTGGTCATATCTTACATAAGACCAGAACAAGAATGTGGTTCTCAAACTTAGTCTGAATTACAGTGAAAGGCTGGAGGCTTTAAATTGCTCACCTTGTAAGACAGAAGTACAGAAGAATGAGGTGTGGTCTTACCACAGTGATATAAGTTTTTTATACAAATTTATGATTTGGAAAGGGAACAGTTCCTTGAGAGATGTGGGGATTGAACAACAGCAGAAGCTGAAACATGAAAGTAAACAAGATACTTGTAAAAAAAGTATAAAGATGTACTTTTATAGTATGAGTGGTGGATGAATGGAGTAACTGAGGATACTGTAAATGCAGACAGCATACATAAATTAAAGAAGTTATATTATAGTAGAGAATGTTCAAGAGATGGGTCCTCATGAGTGTAAAACTCCCTCCATATACAGGACAAATGGTTAAGTACAAATAGGTAATTATGCACACACACACACACACACACACACACACACACACACACACACACACACACACACACACACACACACACACA